>OZ026833.1:22485424-22778027 GCA_964023205.1 Lutraria lutraria
ATGGAATTTTCTCTCATTATATTAAACACAATGTGAGTCATACGCGACTATATAAATATATGGATTAAAAGATAAAAATATTAATAATGTGTACTTGAGCAAATGATTGTATTTTGCTGTTTCTGTCAATTTGTAGTCTTGTTTCTGTAGGAAAGAACATGTGCAACCATTTTTAGTAACAATATGGTACAATTGCTTTACATAATTTCCCAAAATTTAATGTGATGGTTAACACAATTGTGTATAATGTAAACTATTGTAATTTTAGGTCAGAGATCTGAGGAGGGTTGTGATGGTTGGATAGTCTCGTCTGAATCATGTTCTTTTGGTGCTATTGGTGCTAGACTTTACCGGGAAGTATTACCAGGTAAAGTTTTGTATATAGAAACATTTATTATCATACCCCCTGATATGAAATATATGGGGGCTATATTGGATTCACGCTTGACGGTCGGTCGGTCCATCCGACACAATTTGTCTAGACAATTTCTTAGCAACTGCTTACAGGATTTCAATGCAACTTCACAGAAGTGATCAGTAGTAAGCCTAGTTGTGCATGCTTAAATCATTTTTCGTTTGGATTAATTTTCACTAAGTTATAGCCCTTTGTTTTTTTGTACAGTATATACAATAGGCAAATTTTGTCCGGACTATTTCTCATTAACTACTGACAGAAATTCAATGAAACTTAATAAGTAGTTAGCGTAATCGTTCATGCATTAAGTTTGTATTTTCAATGAGTTATGACCCTTTGTTGTTTTTTATACAGTGTATATACAGTATCTCAGTAACTACTCATAGGATTTCAATGAAATTTCACAGAAGTTATTAAAAGTAAGCCAAGTCGAGCATGCAATAACCAGGTTTTGTTTGGATTAATTTTCACTGAGTTATGGCCCTTTGTTTTATACAATAAGTAAATTTTGTCCGTACCATTTCTCAGCAACTACATGCAGGAATTCAGTGAAGCTTCTTAGAAGTGATTAGTAGTTTGCCAAGTTGTGCATGTCCACAATAGGTTTTGTCCAAGTAAATTTTAATGAGTTGTGGCCCTTTGTTATTTTTTATATAATGAATATTTAGAAATTGGTCAGGATATTTCTAAGCAACAATTTGCAGAAAAAATGAAAATGTGTTATATTTCCCTTTGTAAAATGTAACAATAACTGTGTCAAGGCTGCATCTGGGGGTATTCATCACCTTTAGTGATAGATCTAGTTTCTCTCTGTATGTAGTAGTAATAGTAAACAAATATTGTTCGTTATTCAACTAAACATTAATGCATTATTGGATATTTTAAATATAATTGTATATAAAAATGCTAACTGATCTTTTCACTGACTGAGGTAACATGTCCTGATTATGCATGAAATAAATGTAATGATTTAATAGTAATTTGATTTCTTTTTAAGGCGAGATTGTAGAATTGAGTAAAGATGGAGTGAAGTCACAATGTGTGGTAGAACGACCAGAGGCCAAACTGCCAGCATTCTGTATATTTGAATATGTTTACTTTGCCAGACCTGACTCTTTGTTTGAAGGTAAATTCTGCAATAAAGTATTCATCATTGTTAGTGTCTTAGGATATGCATCATCAGGTACCTTTGATATGCTTCATACTGAGGCATGGAATGGCCAATTCAAATACATAGTTACATCAACATACTTGGGTTGATTAGTTGTCTTGGGGCATATAAACATTCTGGAGCTTATTTCAAACACGAGCTAGTAAGTATCCTCTCTAAACTATGCTAAAACTTCATTGGTTACTGACATCTTTGATTACGTTGATGCTTTCCTTTTTTGACATACAATTTTTATACAGATCCCAGTGATAAGATATAGATAATGCTTCTGATCACAAATTCTATGGTTTGAGAAAGACAGTGATCTATCAGTCATTATCAAAGTAAACATTTTGTGTGATGAAATGTTTTGCAAATATGGCAATGCTGTACATTTGTATTTCATTTCCCAAAACTTGACATTCCTTTCCAGTTCTGAACATGCTATTTCTAATTGAGTATACCATTGATCTGACACACTCATGCTGTCATACACTCATGCTGTCATACACTCATGCTGTCATACACTCATGCTGTCATACAGACTGTATCATATATTATAGATATCTTGACAATTGTTTTCCAGGTCAGATGGTGTATGAAGTAAGGAAGAGATGTGGTCGTCAGTTAGCTATAGAATCCCCCGCTGATGCTGATCTAGTCAGTACTGTACCCGAGTCAGCAACACCTGCAGCTATTGCTTTTGCTGAAACTGTAAGTACAGAAGTTATAAGAAAAGCATTGATGTAAACATCAAAGGGCGTCGTATAAAAGACATAAAGAACATCTGTCTTGAAACTTGGTTTAATCAACAATTGAATAATAACAATATAATTATACAATGACTAGCACAAAACTGTAACAGTTCTGGTTAATTAAGTAAAAATTACAGTTTGAAATACTGATAAAAAATCTGGAAGCCTGGATTTCTCTGTAAGAATTCAGATTTTCGACTGATCTACCATGTAATTTTATGTGACCACTGGTAATAAATCGCCAATTAATCTCAGCAGGTATTGATGCTGGTCAGGATTCTGGTGGAGATGGATTATAAGATAATAAGATAATTAAGGTATCTGGCGTGGATGTGAGGTCAAATCAAGTTTTTTTCCCCAATTTATAGATTTAAAAACTAAACCATAATTATATACTAAAATGAACCCACTGTATAAAGTGCATTGCAAGTGATTTGAAACAAATATTACATTTGATTGGTCTTCTATAAACCAATATCGCACGTAATTTTCGATTTTTTGAACAACGATAACTACTCTGTATTTAGGAATATATTACAACAAATAGCCTTAAAATCACTACAGATGAATAATGCAGGGAACCGTGCCTTAGTTTTTTGATAATGTCCTCGATTTGTTAGATACTTGACTGAAATTCCGTACCCAAAACCCTGCTGTTTATTACGTAATACGCCATAGATAAAAAATGAAAACAAGTATCAAAATTCTGAGGCACGGTCCCCTAGATTAACATTTCCGCTACATAATACTGAAAACCGCTTTGAAATCCGTCATCAAATAGGACGGCAATGTTAATTCGAAAATGACACCTACTGTGTTATTTTAAGCTGAGCAATTAACAATTGAAGTGTCGGATCATTATCGTCTCATGAAATCTATGAATTTGATGCACCCCTTTCAATTTTGATAGCCAATCGAAATCGCTAATGTTTACGGTTCAATAATTGAAACCACGCCCATGTTAGATGTCTAGTAAGAGATTTTATAACAAATTTTTTGTCATCAATGAATTTATAGTATCATATCATACCAATACAATGCGCAATACGTTATTGATTTTTAACGCTGATAAGGAAAAGTCAATAAAGGGGTGCAGTATTTATCGTGATAAAACAAAAAATTGTTGCTTGGTGTTCAAGTATGATATTCAATCTTTGTAAATAACGTAAAATATCATTTTACATTATTTTAGCGGTTTCAACCTATGCCGATACGTTAATGACCCTGTGATTCATTTTTAGCTCATTTAGCTCGGTATTTCTCTAATGGCGTCTCAATAATCACGTGATGAAAACTAAAAAGATGATTGGCTTAAAATAGCGTTGGTTTCCTGTGACTAAACAAACGAAAATGATCTGATGACTAGAATTATCCCAGAAGAGTGCAACATAGACATGTAGGGATTCAATTTGTAAAAATGCAATATAATTATAACTAAGAACTATCACTAAAGGTGATGAATACCCTCAGATGTCACTTTGACACAGTCATTGTTACATTTTACAATGGGAAAAATAACGCATTTTCATTTTTTTAATACCTGCAAATTGTTGCTTAGAAATATCCTGACCCATTTCTAAATGTTAATTATATATAAAAAATGACAAAGGGCCATAACTCATTACAATTTACTTGGACAAAACCTATTTTAGACATGCACAACTTGGCAAACTACTTATCACTTCTAAGAAGCTTCACTGAATTCCTGCATGTAGTTGCTGAGAAATGGTTTGGACAAAATTTACCTATTGTATAAAACAAAGGGCCATAACTCAGTGAAAATTAATCCAAACAAAACCTGGTTATTGCATGCATGACTTGGCTTACTTTTTATTATAACTTCTATGAAGTTTCATTGCATTCCTATGAGTAGTTACTTAGATATTGTATACACACTGTATAAAAACAACAAAGGGCCATAACTCAGTGAAAATTTAACCAACCAAGACTAGCTTTAATGCATGCACAACTAGGCTAACTACTTATCACTTCTGTGAAGTTTCATTCCTATAGGTAGTTAATGAGAAATAGTCTGGACAAATTTGCCTACTGTATATACTTTATAAAAAACAAAGGGCTATAACTCAGTGAAAATTAATCCAAACAAAAAATGGTTTGAGCATACACAACTAGGCTTACTACTGATCACTTCTTTGAAGTTGCATAGAAATCCTGTCAGCAGTTGCTGAGGAATTGTCTGGACAAATTGTGTCTACAGACGGACAGACCGACCATCAAGTGTGAATCCAATATAGCCCCCATATATTTCATATCTGAGGGTATAAAAATGTACCAATATAATATGCTGTTTCCTTCTGTATTTTTAGACACTGATAATTTGTTGATAAATGGAACTTTGAACCACATAACTTAATACAACATATACTTACGCTAAACAGGCAATTTAGGTACCTTAGTCATTCTATGTTTTACCTTGTTTTCGGGGAGCAGTCAGTTTCATTGTTTCAAAAGAAATGTTTCTTTCTGTTGGTTTTGTACTGAATGTCAGTTTGGATGCACATTCTTAAGAATAAAAAGTGTATTGGTGATTAAAATGAATAGTTGGAGGTTGTTAGTAATTAGTTAGTTAGTTGATTAATTTCATTTCTATCTCGTATACAATGTACATAGGTATTTGTCAATATTCAGTTATGTACCATAACAATTAATTAAAGTGTTTGACAATATTAATTTATAAATCCTCATAAAAATTTAATAATGAATGTAAATGATAGTATAAACAACACAGAACAACACCATGTATATAATTATCATACCATATTTTGAGATAATTTCTGGTTAGATATATGAGATTTACACATACCTTATTTTAATGGACTTTTAATAATTGCTTTATTTCAGCTAGGTATTCCTTACGGAGAAGTGTTGTGTAAGAATCGCTATGTAGGTAGAACATTTATCCAACCAAGTATGAGATTACGTAAACTAGGAGTGGCAAAAAAATTTGGTTTGTTGACAGGAAATATTCAGAACATGAGGATAGTTCTTGTTGATGATTCGATTGTACGAGGAAACACAATGAAACCTATCATTCAGATGTTGAAAAATGCTGGTGCTAAAGAGGTATGTTTGTACTGTATTATGAGTAAGTGAGGAATTAATAGTTTATTACATGAACCAAATTAATTAGGGCTGTCCCAATACAGATCTCAGGCGATACGATACGTATTGCGATACGGTACTAGCGATATGATATAAAAATATTTCAAAGTAATGAAAAACCTTGCAATGTAGTTTTTTCGGGAACTCTGCACACTTGTTTGGTGCTAGAAAGTCCTAGTTAACTGTTAAAAAGGTGTAAAACTAAAATTGTCTTGTACTTAAGGTCATCAATTTGATGCACATAATTATGTTAGTTGATATTATGGAAATTAAATAATTATGAGAAATGTTATTATAACAGAAGCAAGTTTTAATTTCTGTCCCATAAATGGCCTTATATCAAGAAAAGAACCTAGCCATATAAAATTGTTTAAAGAATCAGAGTTATGATTGTCAAATTGATTAAAAATACTAAATTAATAATGAACTCCTGAAACCTTCAAATTGGACGTTATGATGACGAGACACAATTATGTGTTCTAAGGTTGCTAGTCCCACCACTATACTTGACATCGCGTTGACAACTACATGCTTCTTTGTTTCATTAATCGGCAATCCAAAATACTGTCATATTTTTATGCCACATTACATGGTGGCGTAATACAATTGATAAGTCAATATCTACTTGACAAAATCTGAATATTCGAATAGAATCATTGTCTAGCTTTACCTCACGCTGCTGTCTATAAATAGAGTATGGAATCCCGGAAATTAGTTGAGTAAGCATTGTCGACGATGATATGAGTGTAATTTCGCAAATCTAGTTCAGTTTTTCAACATTCTAAGAGTTTTTTAATATAAACTAAAAAAACGTGATACGGCCGATACGGGACCTTTCGATATGATACGCATATCGTTCAGCAGCTATATCGGGACAGCTCTACAAATAATGCTGTGCTTCAGATGTATAATTCTCATGCACGTGATCCTCCTATTTATCATTAACCCTAAATCTACGACCCTTATA
Organism: Lutraria lutraria; assembly: GCA_964023205.1. Classification (NCBI taxonomy): domain Eukaryota; kingdom Metazoa; phylum Mollusca; class Bivalvia; order Venerida; family Mactridae; genus Lutraria; species Lutraria lutraria. The sequence goes on from OZ026833.1 coordinate 22,491,835, forward strand.
CAATTTGGTTATTGATGGAAGTCATACCATACTATTTGTTATAAATGATGCATAATTTACATGTAGTTACAGCTTACAATTCAATGTGATTGATTTATAGGTTCATGTGAGAGTTGCTTCACCTCCAATCAAGCACCCATGTTATATGGGAATCAACATTCCTACCACAGAAGAACTTGTTGCTAACAGAGTACTCTTTGAGAAAATTGCTAGTCATTTTGGTATGTTTTCCTTTGTTAAAAATGCCTCAAATGAAATTATGATAGTATATTATGAATATCGAGGAGTCCATACATCTTATATTCACTGTTCTTATTAATCAATTTAATTTCTTTTAAAACAATGCTTAGTCAATCTCTGTGAACAAATGTTTTGAATGTATGAGGCTAGATTTCACATTGTGTTAAAAGTAGCATCATGTTACCCATTCTTGAAATATCAGTAATCATTAATCTGTTTCTGTATTTAATTTTAGGGGCTGACACATTACAGTATTTATCAGTTGAAGGTTTAGTAAAAGCTACTCAAGAAGGTATAAAAGTTGATTCAAATCGAGCAGTGGGACATTGTGTAGCATGTTTGACAGGTTCATATCCAGTTAAATTAGACTGGTAGTGTCACATCCCTTGGAACTAGTCTAAAAGTCTTATATCTTGTCAAACTGAACTGGTTGTGTCAAATTCTGTGAAACTGGACTGGTAGCATGTTCCTGTGAAACTAGACTGGTAGGATCAGATCTAATAAAACTAGACTAGTAAAATCAGATCATGTGAAACTAGACTGTTAAGATCATAAACCAAGTGTTTTAAAACTAATATTGCATTACATAACATATGTACATGACAATTTATAGATAACTCAATTGTATTTAAGATTATTTTGCATATTGTTATTTTCAGTTTCTTGTAAATTATTACTAAGATTCAATAGTTATAAGTTTTACATGTTGGCTTATGATGTATAGTAATACTGTTTACTGCCTATGATGCACTAAAAGCACATTGGTAAGGAATGTAGTGGTAAAACTTGTGTTATCTGGTACATTACTAATTAGACATTATCATTCCCCAACACATTAATTCTATAAGTGAGTGTGTGCATCTATCCAACATGGATATTAGTTGAATTATATATACTATAATGGCTGTTTCTTTTAATAGCCATTTATGACAAATGTGATAGATTATTTAAGTGATATAACTATGTTATATGTTTAATGGTATGATGTATGAATTTCATCATCACTTGTTCTCTAGGATGTAAATATTTCAGATTCTCATCTTAATGTTATATTTTATGTTTTCTTTGATCTTTCTATGTTACTGTAATATTCTCATTGTTCTGTTTTTGATCAACATGCATGTTTAATACAATGAGATTGTTATCTGTCATTCACTTTGTTAGTAGTACTTCTATTATTCTACCATTGTAATGATTTCTTCCTGAGACACTGTACAGAGCTTCACCAGGTGAAGAAAGTGTGAGGTAATATACAATAATCACTGACATAATTTGAGTCAGTAGATGATATACAATAATCACTGACATAATTTGAGTCAGTAGATGGTATACAATAATCACTGACATAATTTGAGTCAGTAGATGGTATACAATAATCACTGACATTATTTGAGTCAGTTGGTGATATACAATAATCACTGACATCATTTGAGTCAGTAGATGATATACAATAATCACTAACTTTATTTGAGTCAGTAGATGATATACTACAATCACTTACATCATTTGAGTCAGTAGATGATATACAATAACCATTGACATTATTGAGTCAGCAGGTGATTTTTTAAAAAAGTTACATAGTGTGAATATAACTTGGTGTGGAAACGTTTTAACCCATGTATATGTATATACATGTATATCATAAATGTGTTTTTAGTTCATGTGGCCATTTAAGGCCTAAATAACCATTATTCACCATGCCTTCAACGTCCTAACCCCCTATGGTCAGGTTGGAGATAATTGGTACAGGGTTATTGAGACACTAAGAAGACTGTAAGTCATGTACAAGATATTGTATGAGGGTTGTTCAGACACTAAGAAGACTGTAAGTCATGTACAAGATATTGTATGAGGGTTGTTCAGACACTAAGAAGACTGTAAGTCATGTGCAAGATATTGTATGAGGGTTGTTCAGACACTAAGAAGACTGTAAGTCATGTACAAGATATTGTATGAGGGTTGTTCAGACACTTAGAAGACTGTAAGTCATGTACAAGATATTGTATGAGGGTTGTTCAGACACTAAGGAGACTGTAAGTCATGTACAAGATATTGTATGAGGGTTGTTCAGACACTAAGAAGACTGTAAGTCATGTGCAAGATATTGTATGAGGGTTGTTCAGACACTAAGAAGACTGTAAGTCATGTGCAAGATATTGTATGAGGGTTGTTCAGACACTAAGAAGACTGTAAGTCATGTACAAGATATTGTATGAGGGTTGTTCAGACACTAAGAAGACTGTAAGTCATGTACAAGATATTGTATGAGGGTTGTTCAGACACTAAGAAGACTGTAAGTCATGTACAAGATATTGTATGAGGGTTGTTCAGACACTAAGAAGACTGTAAGTCATGTACAAGATATTGTATGAGGGTTGTTCAGACACTAAGAAGACTGTAAGTCATGTACAAGATATTGTATGAGGGTTGTTCAGACACTAAGAAGACTGTAAGTCATGTACAAGATATTGTATGAGGGTTGTTCAGACACTAAGAAGACTGTAAGTCATGTACAAGATATTGTATGAGGGTCGTTCAGACACTAAGAAGACTGTAAGTCATGTACAAGATATTGTATGAGGGTCGTTCAGACACTAAGAAGACTGTAAGTCATGTACAAGATATTGTATGAGGGTTGTTCAGACACTAAGAAGACTGTAAGTCATGTACAAGATATTGTATGAGGGTTATTCAGACACTAAGAAGACTGTAAGTCATGTACAAGATATTGTATGAGGGTTGTTCAGACACTAAGAAGACTGTAAGTCATGTACAAGATATTGTATGAGGGTTATTCAGACACTAAGAAGACTGTAAGTCATGTACAAGATATTGTATGAGGGTTGTTCAGACACTAAGAAGACTGTAAGTCATGTACAAGATATTGTATGAGGGTTGTTCAGACACTAAGAAGACTGTAAGTCATGTACAAGATATTGTATGAGGGTTGCTCAGACACTAAGAAGACCTTAAGTCATGTACAAGATATTGTATGAGGGTTGTTCAGACAAGTAAGAGACAGTTATGTACAAAGTATTGCTTGAGGGTTGTTCAGACACTAAGAGCATTGTACATTGTAGCTAAGGTACCAGACATAAATCTTTTGATGGAGAACTGCTAGAATAACACTAGATGCCCAAGGGCAACATGTCGAGCCCGCCGTTTAGACAGCTTGTGACCTTTGAACTACAAGTATGGGTGATGTTCATGACAAATCATTCCATTGAAGTAAACTTTTCTACCATTTATTTCAAATCCTTGAATGCAAACAGAAGGCACAGCCCAGACAAGGAAAATATATTTGACCAAATGTGTAATCTTGGCCTTTGACCTATGGATCTGGGTGTTGCCAAGGACACAATGTCATGGTCTCGTTGTATTATGCCAAGTCATTTTTAAATAAGTCAATGCGTAAGGGAGATACAGCCCAGACAAGGTTTATAACACTTGATGTTTGACCTCTATGTGTGACCTTGACCTTTGAGGTAGAGACCTGGATCATGCGTACTGCACACCGTCTCATGGTGTTTAACAATTATGTCAAGTTATCTTAAAGTGTCTATGCATAAGGGAGATACAGCCCGGACAAGGTCTATAATGCTCATTTTTTACATTTGACCTCTATGTGTGACCTTTGAGCTAGAGACCTGGATTTTGCGCACTGCACACCATCTCGTGGTGTTTAACAATTATGCCAAGTTATTTTAAAAAGTGTCAATGCATAAGGGAGATACAGCCCGGACAAGGATCTGGACGGACACACTAACTAACTAACATACAGACACGCAACCGCCATTGTGGAGACTATGTCAAGCTCACCGCAACGGGCTCGACAAAAACCAGTTAAAATATGAGGTTTAACTTAAAACAAAGAGGGATTCCATATAAACATTTTATGCAAAATTCAGCTTATAGAAACATTAAGTATATGATCACAGTCCATGCCATGTCTCCATGATTCAAAGTTATCATTACATAGTTAAACAAACATAAATCAATCAAATTTAAGTACAGTAAAACCTTTTTATCTAGAGGAATCATCGGACCAGACTTATCGCTCGAGATAAACCTGGTGCTCGTAATAAACTTTGTTCGTTGAATGAAAAATAACTGTGTATCACAATGTGTGTTAATGGGCGCATTTACAGAAATAAAATGAAATGCTTACGTAAATGTACACCATGATGTAAAAGATGAAAATATATGTTTGTTGAATGTATAAAATATGTATTGATTGTTTGAATAAAGTTCTTTATCCATAAACATGTATGTGTGTTTTCAACTGTGCAATATCATGTCCGAAAATCGTGTTATTGACATACGGTGAACCATAATAGTGATACAATGTGAAAGTTATTTATGTTATATACGTTTAAAGCTAATAGATAATGAGCCCTTCACTAGATTACTCAGATTGTGTTTTTGTGCGACATTTTTTCTGATAATTGATGGCAGTAAGTGAATCATAGATTTATCTATGTATCTATTGGTATCTAGTATCTGCTTTTCAATCGTGTAATTCTCATGATTAAGATCTCGTAATAAAATTTTCACAATATATCAACTTCTAAAGCATTAGTCTTCCATATTGAAAATTGACTGCAAACTTGCAACAAACAAATCAAGTTTCAATGTCATTTTAAGTCACGAGGTTCTTTCAATGTCCAGTTTTAACGAGGTGTGAAAAACAAAATAGATGTACTTGATTAAGATTTGTTCTTTTATGGTCAATTTTTAAACGACATGAAGGAAAAACGGCATACGCAGGTTGACATGCAGGTGTGAACGATATCCAGTATGACACTCCTCAAGATAGTCATGGTAATTAACGCTTAAAAATAAGTCAAGGGACTGTGATTTGTGCTAGAGATATCGAGATAATGATGCTCGTAATAAACATGGGAATTTATATACAAGAAAGAACAAAAAGTGTCGGGACTTTAAGATCTCCTCGAGATAAGTCTAGTGCTCATGATATCGATGCTCGTAATAATGAAGTTTTACTGTACATTCAAATTCTTTATAAGTAAATTACTAAACAACATACATTTTGTAACAATTTGTTTTAAAAATTCTCATGAGTTGACTTCAGGTATTATCAATAGTTGAACATTACAGGGGACAGTTGTATACAAACTATCCAGTTAATAGACATTGACTACTAAGTTACTAGTATATGTAGGAATCAACTGTCCCATTATTATATTCACTGTAACATGAGTCTTTCAATATCATCAGGATGTTTTGGACAAGACTGAGTTAAAACAATAGGTTTAGACTTTGTTATTAGAATATTGTCTTCAATACGTATTCCGATCCCTCGATACTCCGGTTTCACGTCATCTCTATCAGCTTTAATGTAAATACCTAAAATATAAATAACAGGTTGTAAATAGCAACAATCACATGTAATACTTCACAGTCATGCAATATAAAATACACAGGATAAACGAAGTTGATGACAACATGATTATATCTCTTGAACTTTTTTGTTTCAGTTGAATTCATTATCAGTAAAAAATATTTTTCATAAAGTATTAAGACAGTGTCTAGCAGAAACTAATGTATATTTATGTATGTCTCATTTAATGCTGTTTCTGTATCTGCCCATCAAATGACATATGTAACCTTTGTTACAGTTAACTTGACTGTCATGAGACTTTACCCATGTTTTCTGTGACCCTGAATATTACATTTCCTATGTACATTGTATGTATTCATTCAACTTGGTTCTGGACCTGTGACTAGGTTATAGTGATACTATGTCTGGACCTGTGACTAGGTTATAGTGATACTATGTCTGGACCTGTAACTTGGTTATAGTGATACTATGTCTGGACCTGTAACTAGGTTATAGTGATACTATGTCTGGACCTGTGACTAAGTTAAAGTGATACAATGACTATTAACATTAACCTGACATAAAGCCTTACAGAGCTAACAGACAGGAGTAGGCAAGGTATGTACAGCCTTACAGGGCTAACAGACAGGAGTAGGCAAGGTATGTACAGCCTTACAGGGCTAACAGACAGAAGTAGGCAAGGTATGTACAGCCTTACAGGGCTAACAGACAGGAGTAGGCAAGGTATGTACAGCCTTACAGGGCTAACAGACTGGAGTAGGCAAGGTATGTACAGCCTTACAGGGCTAACAGACAGGAGTGGGCAAGGTATGTACAGCCTAACAGGGCTAACAGACTGGAGTAGGCAAGGTTTTGTACAGCCTTACAGGGCTTAACAGACTGGAGTAGGCAAGGTATGTACAGCCTTACAGGGCTAACAGACAGGAGTAGGCAAGGTATGTACAGCCTTACAGGGCTAACAGACTGGAGTAAGCAAGGTATGTACAGCCTTACAGGGCTAACAGACTGGAGTAGGCAAGGTATGTACAGCCTTACATGACTAACAGACAGGAGTAGGCAAGGTATGTACAGCCTTACATGACTAACAGACAGGAGTAGGCAAGGTATGTACAGCCTTACATGACTAACAGACAGGAGTAGGCAAGGTATGTACAGCCTTACATGACTAACAGACAGGAGTAGGCAAGGTATGTACAGCCTTACAGGGCTAACAGACTGGAGTAAGCAAGGTATGTGTATGTACAGCCTTACAGGGCTAACAGACTGGAGTAGGCAAGGTATGTACAGCCTTACATGACTAACAGACAGGAGTAGGCAAGGTATGTACAGCCTTACAGGGCTAACAGACTGGAGTAGGCAAGGTATGTACAGCCTTACATGACTAACAGACAGGAGTAGGCAAGGTATGTACAGCCTTACATGACTAACAGACAGGAGTAGGCAAGGTATGTACAGCACAGACTGGAGTAGGCAAAGTATGTACAGCCTTACAGGGCTAACAGACTGGAGTAGGCAAGGTATGTACAGCCTTACATGACTAACAGACTGGAGTAGGCGAGGTATGTACAGCCTTACATGACTAACAGACTGGAGTAGGCAAGGTATGTACAGCATTACAGGGCTAACAGACTGGAGTAGGCAAGGTATGTACAGCCTTACAGGGCTAACAGACTGGAGTAGGCAAGGTATGTACAGCACAGACTGGAGTAGGCAAGGTATGTACAGCACAGACTGGAGTAGGCAAAGTATGTACAGCCTTACAGGGCTAACAGACTGGAGTAGGCAAGGTATGTACAGCCTTACATGACTAACAGACTGGAGTAGGCAAGGTATGTACAACCTTACATGACTAACAGACTGGAGTAGGCAAGGTATGTACAGCCTTACATGACTAACAGACTGGAGTAGGCAAGGTGTGTACAGCCTTACATGACTAACAGACAGGAGTAGGCAAGGTATGTACAGCCTTACATGTCTAACAGACTGGAGTAGGCAAAGTATGTACAGCCTTACATGACTAACAGACAGGAGTAGGCAAGGTATGTACAGCCTTACAGGGCTAACAGACTGGAGTAAGCAAGGTATGTACAGCCTTACAGGGCTAACAGACTGGAGTAGGCAAAGTATGTACAGCCTTACATGACTAACAGACAGGAGTAGGCAAGGTATGTACAGCCTTACATGACTAACAGACGGGAGTAGGCAAGGTATGTACAGCACAGACTGGAGTAGGCAAGGTATGTACAGCCTTACATGACTAACAGACTGGAGTAGGCAAGGTATGTACAGCACAGACTGGAGTAGGCAAAGTATGTACAGCCTTACATGACTAACAGACAGGAGTAGGCAAGGTATGTACAGCCTTACAAGGCTAACAGACTGGAGTAGGCAAAGTATGTACAGCCTTACATGACTAACAGACAGGAGTAGGCAAGGTATGTACAGCCTTACAGGGCTAACAGACTGGAGTAGGCAAAGTATGTACAGCCTTACATGACTCACAGACAGGAGTAGGCAAGGTATGTACAGCCTTACAGGGCTAACAGACTGGAGTAGGCAAAGTATGTACAGCCTTACATGACTAACAGACTGGAGTAGGCAAGGTATGTACAGCACAGACTGGAGTAGGCAAGGTATGTACAGCCTTACAGGGCTAACAGACTGGAGTAGGCAAAGTATGTACAGCCTTACAGGGCTAACAGACTGGAGTAGGCAAGGTATGTACAGCCTTACATGACTAACAGACAGGAGTAGGCAAGGTATGTACAGCCTTACATGACTAACATACTGGAGTAGGCAAAGTATGTACAGCCTTACATGACTAACAGACTGGAGTAAGCAAGGTATGTACAGCACAGACTGGAGTAGGCAAGGTATGTACAGCCTTACATGACTAACAGACTGGAGTAGGCAAAGTATGTACAGCCTTACATGACTAACAGACTGGAGTAGGCAAAGTATGTACAGCACAGACTGGAGTAGGCAAGGTATGTACAGCCTTACAGGGCTAACAGACAGAAGTAGGCAAGGTATGTACAGCACAGACTGGAGTAGGCAAGGTATGTACAGCCTTACATGACTAACAGACAGGAGTAGGCAAGGTATGTACAGCCTTACATGACTAACAGACAGGAGTAGGCAAAGTATGTACAGCCTTACATGACTAACAGACAGGAGTAGGCAAGGTATGTACAGCCTTACATGACTAACAGACTGGAGTAGGCAAAGTATGTACAGCCTTACATGACTAACAGACTGGAGTAGGCAAGGTATGTACAGCACAGACTGGAGTAGGCATGGTATGTACAGCCTTACAGGGCTAACAGACTGGAGTAGGCAAAGTATGTACAGCCTTACAGGGCTAACAGACTGGAGTAGGGAGTAGGCAAGGTATGTACAGCCTTACAGGGCTAACAGACTGGAGTAGGCAAGGTATGTACAGCCTTACAGGGCTAACAGACTGGAGTAGGCAAAGTATGTACTATTGTCATGACCAGGCCCTGAGGTTATAAAACTTTTATTCGGTCTCCGAGCTCAAATCTCAATTCCATTCTCAAGGTATTATGGTTGAAAAGATAGGGCAGATTAATGTTTGAATACATATTCTGATAACCTACACTCTCAGACTAATGTACATTGTATAACGACTGGTGGAACTTTACTGTATCAATAATATATCTTTATTGTCTGATCATAATTAACTTAGAAATATTTAAAGACAAGATATGAGTTTTTGAGCACAGAGTCTGATTATAAGTTTTATAACCTTGGGGCCAGAGCTCCGAATCAAAACCTCCAATATTGGCAGCTGACATTATACATAACAGATCAGCAAGTCAAATGTTTCATAGTGAACACAATTTGCAACAGTTCTGGCAAATATCTATTTCTTACATCATGTTTATGTTGTGCAGTTGAATAGGATCTGTTATAACATACCTGGTTCAATGGTTATAATCATACCAGGCAGTAGTTTCATATTCTTACTAGCCAGACTTGTATCATGTACATCCATACCTAAGTAATGCCCAACATGGTGAGGACAAAACTGGGCAGCAGCCTGTAAGAAAATTATGAATCAAACTGAAACTAGAGCTGTCACAGAGGTGACTAATACCCCACCGCCGCTTTGACACTAATACTGCAATAGTACACTATACGGCTAAGTTCAGGGGGGACATAACTCTGCAATGAGTGAATCGCTGGGCATGAAAATTGTGTCTTGCACATCTACACTTCACGGTGATAATATATTTCAAGTTTCATTGCAATAGCTTAGAAAATGTGTAAGTAGTTCGCTCCACAAACTTTATGCGGACGGACGGACCGACCGACAGAGTGACTCTAATATACCCCCTCTCAAACTTCATTTGGACCTTGGAGCAACAGCCATGGGAGTTGCGTGTGACACATCTACTAGTGGTGGTGAAGATTTGTGGTAAGTTATTTGAAAATCCTCCAATGAGTGACAAAGTTACAGAGCGGACACAATTCAGGACAGACAAGCAGACAGACAGACGGACAGACAAAGTGACTCCAGTATAGCCCCCACTTTTCAGAAAAGTAGGGGTATAATTAATGATATTTGGAATTTTCCTTTGTTTTAAATGTTCATTTCGTCTTCTATACACAGTATCCATTATGAGTTGACAAATGAAAAATATCCTTGTTACAGTAATTTTAAATTTTGGCAATATTTAGGAGCTTGATATGGAGACCATTATTAACATGAAATGTTTGTGAACTCGGATTCCCCTGAAAGGCAAACTAGATAGTAAGACCGTTGACCTACAGACCTCAAAATCAATAGGGGTCATCTACATGTGATGACCAACCTTCCAACCAAATCTGAGGACCTTAGGCCAAACCATTCTGTACTTACTGACAAGACAAGGTTTTTGTGCTGAAGGTCATTGTGAATGTGACCTTTGACATACTGACCTACATGTGATGACCAACCTCCAAACCAAATCTGATGTTTGTTTGTTTCATCGGATTTTATGCCCCTTTTCAACAGTCATGAGTCATATGAGGCAGACAGTTCACCTAACCATCGTTCTTGGAAAGAACCAGTACTAGACTCCCATCCTCTGTAAGCAACCGCCTACTTTCTCACATAAAGTGTCATGTTCGGTAGCTGGGATCACCGTCAGCGACCGTAACCACTCGACCATGGAGGCGGATCTTACCAAATCTGAGGAGCTAAGGTAAAATAGTTCTCTAGTTATTGCCCCGACACGGTTTGGTTACGGACGGACAGACCAACTGACATGAGCAGAGCAAGATACCCCCTTTTCTTTGAAAGGGGGCATAATTTACCATCATAGGTATATTGATTTGAAAATCTAAATTTTAATAGACAATAACCTGTCCTACAACATATCTATGTGTTATTACTATGAAAAATTAAGAAATAAAAGAAATTTTCCACAAATGTCTTGATCACGCCTCATACTTTCAAGTTCATTTAGACATTTCACATTAAAATGAGATCCTTCATTCCAATAAGACCAAGGGAAAGGTAGTCAGAAGGACAAGTAAATTGTTATGATTTAAGGAATTCACCATTTTTGTCCATAAGCTCCTAAAATCAACTCTGTAATAACAGCAGCTCTATAACAACTGCTTATTCAGAAATACACATTTTCATCATTAATTTTGTCAATAATTGCACTTAAGGTTTCAAATTTTAATTCACATGTAGAACAATTCATTGATAATACAAAAGAACAGAGAAAATCATATAGACATAATCAATCATTAAAATACACTAGCATAACAATTGACATGATTAATCATTAAAATACACTAACATAACAATAGACAAGATCAATCATTAAAATACACTAACATAACAATAGACATGAACAACCATTAAAATACACTAGCATAACAATTGACATGATTAATCATTAAAATACACTTACATAACAATAGACAAGATCAACCATTAAAACACACTAACATAACAATAGACATGAACAACCATTAAAATACACTAACATAACAATTGACATGAACAACCATTAAAATACACTAGCATAACAATAGACATGAACAACCATTAAAATACACTAGCATAACAGTTGACATGAACAACCATTAAAATACACTAACATAACAATAGACATGAACAACCATTAAAATACACTAACATAACAATAGACATGAACAACCATTAAAATACACTAACATAACAATAGACATGAACAACCATTAAAATACACTAACATAACAATTGACATGAACAACCATTAAAATACACTTACATAACAATAGACATGAACAACCATTAAAATACACTAACATAACAATAGACATGAACAACCATTAAAATACACTAACATAACAATAGACATGAACAACCATTAAAATACACTAGCATAACAATTGACATGATTAATAATTAAAATACACTAACATAACAATAGACAAGATCAACCATTAAAATACACTAACATAACAATAGACACGATTAATCATTAAAATACAATAACTAAGATAACAATAGACATGAACAACCAATAAAATTCACTGACATAGCAATAGACAACATGATCAACCATTTAAATACATTATTAACATAACAATAGACATGAATAATAGTTAAAACAGATAAAAGTGAAACAACAAACATGAGCAATCATTCAATTACAAAGAAAACGACTAGCCAAAGTAGGACAAAGAAGTTTTTCATTAGAAAGGGGTCATCATAAACAATCAGTGAACAAAAATACAAGATTTAAGTTTTAACAGTAAATTACAATAAATCATTTCTACAGATCAACTTAATGGAATAATTTAAAATTGAAAGGCACAAACCTTGAGTAATTTTGATTGATCTGTACTATCAGATTGAGGCAGGAGTTTTAATAAAGCCAGCTGTAGCACAATCTGATTTAACATCTCTCTGTAGATATCTGACAAACTATATTCTGGTGTACAAATAGATATACAGACTTCTTGTACAGCCAATACTGACATATACACTCTTCTCTGTGCCTCGGTGAAAGAACCTGATAATACAGAATGAATAAAATACAGACCACTCTTGTTTTAGTAAACTCTCTTAAGGTCTTGTACCCAAAATGTCCAAAATTATCATTTCAAGATGGAGCAGACAGATCTAGGAAATCTGCATTGAAGTCAATGGAGAAGCCAATTTTTCAAAGATAAAAGAAGACATATTTCAATGAAAACACCATATCAATCTTAATCGATAAAGAAAAAGCTCATCAAAAATTAATATTTTCTATATTTCAACAAGGGCAATAACTCTTACAATATTTTCAAAATGTGCTGCAAATTAATAGCTTGGGCAACTATCAAAGAAATAACGGTAATTGGGCGATACCATTTTTATAACTTCAACAATAATTTATTTGCTTGCATCAAGGAGGCAAAAAAGTACAGTAGATCCATTACAGATACAATATCTTACAGTGTTTTTTTGTTAGTTAAACAAACATTGAGAGCTTCAATTTATTGCCTCTTAATCTTTAAGCAAATTTCTTGCTCATTCTGTGGAAGGTCCATTTTAACAATTTTGTCCTCTAAGTCATTTGTTCTTCACATTCAGAAAATTCAGGCCAACATACAGACTTACTTTGTGCACATTACAGTAAAGATCAACAACAAAGGATATTTCTTTTGTTTATTGATTGAAATTGTATTATGCCATTTATCGTAACAGCAATGGAATAGATGAGGATTAAGTCAAAATATAAGAAATCCTAATGAATCAGATCCCATTATGTATGAATATTGTACCTGATACAGGCCATGTACGTGTAATATCACTGGTATAACCATGATATTCACATCCAGCATCCATCAACACCATATCTCCATCATATACCAGCTGATTATTATGAATGTAGTGGATAGTGTTAGCTCTATTTCCTCCTGAAAGAATAAGTAACAATGAATTAATGAAGATGTGCTTGCCTTTTGTCAATTTTTAAATACTATCATACTTCATTAGGTAGTATCTCAAGAAGTGCCCAAGGTGAGCTATTGTGATCGAGTGTTGTCTGTCCGTCCGTCCTTCAGTGCGTCAAGAATTGCTAACATCTCCATCTTAAATCAGTGGCCAATTTCATCGAAACTTTACAGGGATGTTCCTTGCATGAAGCTCTACCAAAGTTGTTCAAAAAATTAAATTTCATAAAAAACACTGGTTGCCATGGCAACCAATAGGAAATACTTTAGCTTAGATATTTGGTGTGCAGCATTGTCTAGTGGACCTCTACCAAGTTTATTCAAATTATTGCACTAGGGTCAAAATTGGCCCCACCCTAGGGTTTACTCTATTTTATATAGGCTTATATAGGAAAATTAAAAAAAAAATCTTCTTATCAGAATCTACACTGCCTAAACTTTAGTTATTTGGTGTGTAGCACCGTCTAGTGGACCTTTACTAAGATTGTTCAAGCTGTAGCCCTGGGGTGAAAATTAGCTCCGCCCTAGGTTTTACTTGATTTTACATGGGCTTATATAGTAAAATTAAAAAAGTCTTCTTGACAGAAACCAGAGCTTAGATATTTCAGCTGTAGCCTTACCTAATAGACCTCTGCCAAGTTTGTTCACATTATGGCCCTAGGGTAAAAATTGGCCCCATCCAGGGGTCACTTAATTTTATATAGCTCATACAGGAAAAGTGTGTTTTTTTCTAGTGAGCCATATAGGGCCATCATGGCCCTCTTGTTTCATTATGGGGCAATTTTCCCTCAGAGGGAAAAATAATACTTGTTTATTTCGGGAACAGATGATGTAAAGTACTATATCTACAGTATATATAATGTTTACACATACCAGCCAGTACAGATGATGTAAATTACTATATCTACAGTATGTATAATGTTTACACATACCAGCCAGTACAGATGATGTAAAGTACTATATCTACAGTATATATAATGTTTACACATACCAGCCAGTACAGATGATGTAAAGTACTATATCTACAGTATATATAATGTTTACACATACCAGCCAGTACAGATGATGTAAAGTTCTATATCTACAGTATATAACATGTTTACACATACCAACCAGTACAGATGATGTAAAGTACTATATCTACAGTATATATAATGTTTACACATACCAGCCAGTACAGATGATGTAAAGTACTATATCTACAGTATATATAATGTTTACACATACCAGCCAGTACAGATGATGTAAAGTACTATATCTACAGTATATAACATGTTTACACATACCAACCAGTACAGATGATGTAAAGTACTAAATCTACAGTATATATAATGTTTACACATACCAGCCAGTACAGCTGATGTAAAGTACTATATCTACAGTATATATAATGTTTACACATGCTAGCCAGTACAGATGATGTAAATTACTATATCTACAGTATGTATAATGTTTACACATACCAGCCAGTACAGATGATGTAAAGTACTATATCTACAGTATATATAATGTTTACACATACCAGCCAGTACAGATGATGTAAAGTACTATATCTACAGTATATATAATGTTTACACATACCAGCCAGTACAGATGATGTAAAGTTCTATATCTACAGTATATAACATGTTTACACATACCAACCAGTACAGATGATGTAAAGTAATATATCTACAGTATATATAATGTTTACACATACCAGCCAGTACAGATGATGTAAAGTACTATATCTACAGTATATATAATGTTTACACATACCAGCCAGTACAGATGATGTAAAGTACTATATCTACAGTATATAACATGTTTACACATACCAACCAGTACAGATGATGTAAAGTACTAAATCTACAGTATATATAATGTTTACACATACCAGCCAGTACAGCTGATGTAAAGTACTATATCTACAGTATATATAATGTTTACACATACTAGCCAGTACAGATGATGTGACGTACTAAATCTACAGAATATAAAATGTTTACACATACCAGCAAGTAACCAGCCAGTACAGATGATGTAAAGTACTATATCTACAGTATATGTAATGTTTACACATACCAGCCAGTACAGATGATGTAAAGTACTATATCTACAGTATATATAATGTTTACACATACCAGCCAGTACAGATGATGTAAAGTACTATATCTACAGTATATATAATGTTTACACATACCAGCCAGTACAGCTGATGTAAAGTACTATATCTACAGTATATATAATGTTTACACATACTAGCCAGTACAGATGATGTGACGTACTAAATCTACAGAATATAAAATGTTTACACATACCAGCAAGTAACCAGCCAGTACAGATGATGTAAAGTACTATATCTACAGTATATGTAATGTTTACACATACCAGCCAGTACAGATGATGTAAAGTACTATATCTACAGTATATATAATGTTTACACATACCAGCCAGTACAGATGATGTAAAGTACTATATCTACAGTATATAACATGTTTACACATACCAACCAGTACAGATGATGTAAAGTACTAAATCTACAGTATATATAATGTTTACACATACCAGCCAGTACAGATGATGTAAAGTACTATATCTAGTATCTACAGTATATATAATGTTTACACATACCAGCCAGTACAGATGATGTAAAGTACTATATCTACAGTATATATAATGTTTACACATACCAGCCAGTACAGATGATGTTAAGTACTATATCTAGTATCTACAGTATATATAATGTTTACACATACCAGCCAGTAACTAGCCAGTACAGATGATGTAAAGTACTATATCTACAGTATATATAATGTTTACACATACCAGCCAGTACAGCTGATGTAAAGTACTATATCTACAGTATATATAATGTTTACACATACTAGCCAGTACAGATGATGTGACGTACTTAATCTACAGAATATAAAATGTTTACACATACCAGCAAGTAACCAGCCAGTACAGATGATGTAAAGTGCTATATCTACAGTATATGTAATGTTTACACATACCAGCCAGTACAGATGATGTAAAGTACTATATCTACAGTATATATAATGTTTACACATACCAGCCAGTACAGATGATGTAAAGTACTATATCTAGTATCTACAGTATATATAATGTTTACACATACCAGCCAGTACAGATGATGTAAAGTACTATATCTACAGTATATATAATGTTTACACATACCAGCCAGTACAGATGATGTAAAGTACTATATCTACAGTATATAACATGTTTACACATACCAACCAGTACAGATGATGTAAAGTACTATATCTAGTATCTACAGTATATATAATGTTTACACATACCAGCCAGTTCAGATGATGTAAAGTACTATATCTACAGTATATATAATGTTTACACATACCAGCCAGTACAGATGATGTAAAGTACTATATCTACAGTATATATAATGTTTATACATACCAGCCAGTACAGATGATGTAAAGTATTATATCTACTGTATATATAATGTTTACACATACCAGCCAGTACAGATGATGTTAAGTACTATATATAGTATCTACAGTATATATAATGTTTACACATACCAGCCAGTAACCAGCCAGTACAGATGATGTAAAGTACTATATCTACATTATATATAATGTTTATACATACCAGCCAGTACAGCTGATGTAAAGTACTATATCTACAGTATATATAATGTTTACACATACCAGCCAGTACAGATGATGTAAAGTACTATATCTAGTATCTACAGTATATTTAATGTTTACACGTACCAGCCAGTACAGATGATGTTAAGTACTATATCTAGTATCTACAGTATATATAATGTTTACACATACCAACCAGTACAGATGATGTAAAGTACTATATCTACAGTATATATAATGTTTACACATACCAGCCAGTACAGATGATGTAAAGTACTATATCTACAGTATATATAATGTTTACACATACCAGCCAGTACAGATGATGTAAAGTACTATATATACAGTATATATAATGTTTACACATACCAGCCAGTACAGATGATGTAAAGTACTATATCTACAGTATATATAATGTTTACACGTACCAGCCAGTACAGATGATGTAAAGTACTATATCTACAGTATATATAATGTTTACACATACCAACCAGTACAGATGTTAAGTACTACATCTAGTATCTACAGTATATATAATGTTTACACATACCAGCCAGTACAGATGATGTTAAGTACTATATCTAGTATCTACAGTATATATAATGTTTACACATACCAGCCAGTACAGATGATGTAAAGTACTATATCTAGTATCTACAGTATATATCATGTTTACACATACCAGCCAGTAACCAGCCAGTACAGATGATGTAAAGTACTATATCTACAGTATATATAATGTTTACACATACCAGCCAGTACAGATGATGTAAAGTACTACATCTAGTATCTACAGTATATATAATGTTTACACATACCAGCCAGTATAGATGATATAAAGTACTATATCTACAGTATATATAATGTTTACACATACCAGCCAGTACAGATGATGTAAAGTACTATATCTACAGTATATATAATGTTTACACATACCAGCCAGTACAGATGATGTAAAGTACTATATCTACAGTATATATAATGTTTACACGTACCAGCCAGTACAGATGATGTTAAGTACTACATCTACAGTATATATAATGTTTACACGTACCAACCAGTACAGATGATGTTAAGTACTATATCTAGTATCTACAGTATATATAATGTTTACACATACCAGCCAGTACAGATGATGTAAAGTACTATATCTACAGTATATGTAATGTTTACACATACCAGCCAGTACAGATGATGTAAAGTACTACATCTACAGTATATATAATGTTTACACATACCAGCCACCACAGGAGGATATGCAAGCATCTCAGCATTTCTTATCCTGCACTCATAATCCATCTTAGCATATAAATGAGACTCATTTATCTGAAATAAGTAATGTATATACTACATCAGTATTACAGCAGTGAATAACGTTCAGTCGGTACCATTAAATCAAATGTAAGCAAATGCTAGAACAAGACTGATGAACGAAAATGTCAGAACTATGATGTTTGCAATATAAATTATAAATACAGTTTTTTTTTGTTTTTTTTTCGGTGTTGTGGGAATATGACCCATACCCTTGGGATTGGGAATTTTCGCCGTATTTTAATCAAATTTGGGAAAAAACGTATTAATTAAATTTTTGCAATGTTCAACTTAATCTACTTATTCTCCCATAGAACAGTAGCAGAATAAGGTATTTACTACCAATAGTGATGTTAATTAATAAATTAATAAAAAAAAAGTGGGGGGGGGATAGGGAGTTTTTGTCTGTGAATTGGGAAATAAAGATACTATTTTCCATTGGGAATATGACCGAATTTCGGCTATAAAAAATCACTGTTAAAATACTACACAACTAGCCAGTACCGTAATACAGGAAGATTAAGATGGGAAACTTTTTCAACATGTGCTGTGTTTGGGTTTCAGACTGCATTGGAAATCAACACTATTTACAAACAAGTGATTTGATTCACTTTACAAAGCAAATAAATCAGATTCACATGTGTATGATATTTGTCATTCATTCATTAGAACTAAATGTGCCCAGCAGACATGAATGCCCCCACTGAGAGTTAAGTCAAAAAGGGGCCATAACTCCTGTGAAAATGCTTTGATTTTAACAGAAAACAAACTTGACTTGTTTTCATTATAACACATCAGTCCTCCATGTAAAATATAAAACAAATCCATGAAATAAATATTTGAGTTATTGATTGGAAACCTACATTAGACTAAGATTTTAGTGAAAGGGCCTTAACTCCTGTGAAAATGTTTTGATTTTACCGGATATCATACTTGACCTGTATTTTATTATTACACACCTCCATGTATAATATGAAACCAATCCATGAAATATTTCTTGAGTTATTGATTGGAGACCAAAATTTAAACGGACAGACGAGAGTCAGTGAGGTCAGGGGTTGAAGGAATGGTTGCCCCTTCTGGAGGCTTCAGGGTGCCTCCCCTAGAAATTAATGAAGCGCTCTAAGTTAAACATACAATTTTGGCTACTCATGAAAAAAATAGCTCAAATATCAACAAAAAATGGTTCAGCAGTCCTGATATAACATTTTCATAACAAAATTAAACAATGTAATAGATTTATATTTATCTTGGCCATTGTAGATCAACCTGATAATAGATTTTGGAAACATTGAGCTATTGTCAATTGAGTTGTGGTGTGATTTAAAGTCTGAATGACTTAGAAAACCTAAATCATGACAGGAAAAAGCACCATTCTATTATATCTTAAAGCCATTTATAATTGGACTGAATATAGCAAATACATACCAGGGCTCCAGATAAAGGGTGTAATTGCTTAAATATGCATGAGTTTTTCCGAAATACGCATAAAAAACATTTCTAAAGCGTACCGATACGCACTTAAATTCCCAGGTACCCATTTTACTCAATTAAAATGCGTAACTATCAAATTTAAATGTAGTATCTGTCACTAGTGATTTAATTGAACATATTGAATAAGGCAAAGACATTGCATATAAGCTACATGTACATTCTTCACTGGATGAAAAACAAGTTCATAAGGATGATATATGCATCAAATATAGAAGAACACAATACAACAGAGTACATTTAAAAGGTAAGGCTTTAGTGTGTGTTTGTGCTTATAAGTGAATACCCTTTAGAGTGGTTCCCATGATTGTCATTACCCTTTAAGGATTTGTAATACCCCCTCAAAAGAATTTAAGGGGTAAAATACCCCTTACCCAACTATTTATCTGGAGCCCTGCATACACTTCTTCATTTTTCCAAATTCAGTTAAATAGAGAAAAAAATACTAGAATAACATTAGCAAATAATGCATCACCTGAGGTAATGAACATTAGTATTTAGTGTATTTAGTAAATTTTACACTGAGTAAAAACAAATCCTACCTCAGGCTTAGAAAACTTCATTACTTCAACAAATGCTTGAGATGCTATTTCACATGTTTGTTTCATGAGTTCTATTTCAGCAGATGATTTGATAAGTCTTTGTTGATGCACTAATACTGTAGGATTTTCAATTCCTTTCTTTCCTTCTTGTTTGATGAAATTATCGAGGATTTTTACATGAAATTGTTCATGGACAGGTTTATTCATATTGTACCATATCATATATTTGTCATTTTCAACACAATAAGTGTATAAATATTTCTCTAATGTATCTATATTATAGGCCTCAGTAATGCCAGTTAATTCTAAAGCACCTTCAACACCAGACCTTGGACCATCCCACAATTCTTTTTCTGGATCACGTTTTGGCACAAACAGTACTGACTTAAGCCCATTGTTTGTTGTTTGTAGAACTAAGACACTATCAGGTTCCTGAAATCCAGATAAATACAGAAATTCTGTGTTTTGTCTAAATGGATAAGGTATGTCATAAGACATGAATACTTTGGTGGAAGAAGGAAATATAGCAATATGATTTGTTATGATTCCTTCAGTCTTTGAAATAATCCTTTGCATGAAAGCAGTCCTCCTTGAATCATATTCCTGTTGTGTAATTCCTGGTGTAACCTCTCCTTTACTGACAAGATGTGGATGGGTCCTAGATGCAGGCTGTCCAAAGTTTCTTCTCTGTTGTAAGGACTTAAAGGCACAATGAGATGATACATATCCTAGAAATATATAATAAAAGAAAAATGATTATATTGGCAGAAAAACCTCTTCAAATAACAAGAGGGCCAAGATGGCCCTAGATCGCTCATCTGAGAACAAAGGCACTATAAACAATGACCAGGTAATATAGTTTTCATCTCGTATATCCCATTTTTACATAGATTTTGAGATCATAACCAACAATGAAGGTATAATACTGTTAAACAAGCTAAAACGTAGCAAATTTTCTAATCCAAGGGCCCATAACTCTTGAAGTTGGGGTCTGATAAACTGGTTCCCGTTCCATGTTGCAGTGCACAAAGTCTAAAATATACGGCGCTCTGATTGGTCAATCCGTTTTAGCTATTTGATTGGTCGCTGTTCATCGAGATACAATGTACATAGGGGATTTCCGTATATCTGATAAATGTACGCAGAGATCTATAAAACCTTTTAATGCTAGAAGTTATTCGCAGAACATTCGTTACAGAATCAAATTAAAGAGATCACAATTGTATAATCAACGGGCACTGTTCGTATTTAATAACAAAAATGATTAATTATAAAACTAGAAATGTGTCCGTATGGACACGGATGCCCCTGCCATTTCACACTGGACACAGAAATGAGTGTTATGTGGCAAATATGTGAATACAACGTAGAGCAGGTTGCTTGGGAATGCTGCCCATAGTGGGAGGTAAAGATCACCTAAGGGCAGAAAACACACAACTACATGTACTTTCACTCTTTCAATATAAAGAATGAACGTAAATATTTAAGTGTCCACTGTGACCTTGACCTTTGAGTAAGCAACACAGATTTTGCGCATGGCACGTCGTCTTAATATGATGAACATATGTGCCAATTTATTTCAAAATCCAATCATGCATGACAAAGTTATGAGCCGGACACGAAAATGCCGTAAAACACAAACAAACACACACACAACCACAAACACACACACACACCAACAGACAAGGTAAACACTATATGCCATCCGCCATTTCATGGCGGGGGCATAAAAAGATACATGCACACAATAAAATACTGATTTATGAGTGTAAGCCCGCATTTTTTACTTTTTATGATTTAATTCCAAAATGAAAATGTTTGAATTATTGTTCCATATTTTCAAGACAATGTTCAGGCAGACAATCATACTTTCAAAAAATATCCTTGTTTTAAAGTAGGAATGACAAGTAAACATCACAAGCTGACTATCTTTTAATACACAATACATCAACAATTTACTGCATTATTTACACATATCCCTCTCATGCTGAACAAAAATCTGGTCATCTGAGAAAACAAATTTTCAACAATATACAAGAGAAAAAGTTGAATTATTAGGGCAGTTGATGTATTAATGATGAATTAAAGCGTGAAATCGAGGGGACAGGTTTAACTCGATTTGAAAAAAAACAGCAGTATTTCGAAGTAACTGAGCCTAAACGTTGCCTTTAAGTTTGTTTTGAAATGATAAAATGTGCTTTTAATATAGGAAGAATAATTATTTTAGTGCCGACTGACTAAGTTTATTTGATTATTGGACTTCATTTGCCTTCTCAGTTGATCATTATTTTGGGTCAGTGTGAGGCATTATTTCAGGACAGTGTGAGGCCAGAAAGACGACTTGTTGCATACCCTTTGTTTATTATGTATATATTGGGGGGGGGGGGGGGCATGTCAGACCAGAAGACCAGATACGTCAGGCACCTGTGATCTACACTACAGCAAGCGGAACACGGAAAAGCAATAATGAAGTATATTGTTGGAAACCATATAGGTCCCAAGTAGAGTTGGTTAGATCATATTAATTGCTACATTTAACAAGTACACAGTACAAACCGCTTTACAGTGATGGTAGTATTTACCTGTAAATCTGTCTTCCGATAATGGAGAATAGCGAGTTTAAATCAGAATTTAATTTAACTGCCATTGTGGACATAATTATGAGGATTTATACATGTATATGCAATGCAAATCAATTGAAGCAGAAAATTGATGGCTTCCATGTGCACATTAATAATATAAATCTTTTAGCAGGTACCAATTTTATTTCAGTGCAAGTTTGTTCCCAACAGATTTTATTGGGGATTACATAACCAAAGAGGCGTATTTGGGAAAACTGAAAACAAACATTTACCGAAAGCAAACCAAAAACAAACTTCATAACCGAAATCAAACTGTGATAGTTAGACAGATAAGGTAATGTGGTGTGTGTGTCTTGTTTACTTTGTCAAATACAATAATTGATCATATTGCAAAATTTCAGAGGATAGTTTTGTCTTAAAATGATTTTATTCAACTTTTTCCAATTTTCATTAACCTAGTTACATAGTTACTTCCCTTAGTTCTCTGACTAAACAAACCGAAAACAAATTTCATAACCGAAAACAAACTGTGACAGATACTGAGATAGACAGACATGCGTGCTTGAATACTTTTAATTATCAAATATAATAATAGACCACATGGCAAAATTTCAAAAGATAATTTTGTCTTAAAATGATATTATTTAACTTTTTTATCTATTTTCATTAACCTAGATGCAGAGTTACTTCCCTTAGTTTTCTTACGAATAACTTATATTGTCACAATCATCTCAAAGAATTCATCTATATGTTTAAAGATTTGAATTTGTTTGAAATCTAAGTATATTATTTAACTTATTTGCAATGCACACATGCATTTCTTAATGATGGTGCATGAATTGTACTTGCTTGCAAATTTATTTGTGTGCACATATTATGTGTATATTTGTGACAGACATCATGACTGGAGACATGTATTTGCTATCATCATTATCATCATCACATGTTGTACGTGTGCTATGTATAGCTGTAGCTTGTAGATGTTCAATGGTCAATGTGATTTGGCTGCCAACACAAGTATTTTGCCTTTGAAAACATTAATTGAAGTAATTTGATCAAAGAGTATGTGAAGAAAGCACAAAGAAAATTAGGTTCAGTTCGAATAAACTTTATTTTCATGTTTTGTCAATGAAATTGAAACATATACAGAACATAACAGTTCTAATAGATACTTCAGTCAGATGTGTACTAAGTACATAGTCTACATAGTCTGCATCAGAAAGAATATCATCTAATAATTATATAGACCATTTGCATATTTATGAAAATTGTTGTCAAGTTATTATATATGAGTGAAACACATGAAGTCATGCTATATATATATATAGTCAAAGGATGTTTGTTTTTGGACATGCATTTGTTAATCCAATCAAAAGGTGGAAATTGTCATTATATCAAACACATGCTACAGGTTGATATGTGTACGCCATTATCACATTTGCTGATAGATGAAGCCGACAATAATTATCTTAAACGAGATTGTCAGTCCAAAAATATTTAATGAGCAAAATAAAATCATCATTTAATCACAAAAAGAAGGCCGGAATAAGAAATATTTTATCCATAAGGAAATATGCTACTACGAAAAAAGTAATTAGTCCATGGGAAATTATACATATGTAGTCGATAATGTTGATATAATGATATTGGAAAAAGCCGAAGCTATCAGTCTAGTTGTCATCCATTTTCTAAATAGTGTAAGATATAATATATTAACTCTGTGGGTACATATAACCAATAAACTAAAACTAACCACTTTAGGATTAATTATTATGTAACATTTTATTGGTTATTATGTAACATTTTATTGGTTATTATGTAACATTTTATTGGTTATTATGTAACATTTTATTGGTTATTATGTAACATTTTATTGGTTATTATGTTACATTTTATTGGTTATTATGTTACATTTTATTGGTTATTATGTTACATTTTATTGGTTATTATGTAACATTTTATTGGTTATTATGTTACATTATGATCATAATTACATGCTTCCTGATATCTGTCACATACATTTACACGATCAATTCACACAAATAAAAGTGCAAGCAAGTACATAGATGAATAATAATACAAAAATTAATGCTTGCGTCATTGCAAATAGGTTAAGGTGGAACCAAAAGATTGAAATTACGTCGTTTTCGACGTCAAAATGGTAATTTTTACGGCATTTATAGTGCCTCTCTGAAAATACCTATCGGCGCTATTGCTCTATCAATTTATGTAGATATTTAATGAAATGAAATTTAGTAGCGGAGAATAAAATTACCTACGCATAGGTATAAATTTAATGTTCATGATTTAAAGTGCAAATGTTGCAAATGTTTGATTTCGGTTTTCCCAAATACAGACCTAAGAGTAAAACTTTTCAGACATGTTAGAATTTATTTGGCCAGGTGATAATATAGAATAAAATACTAATTATGCTGAAATTGGTCATTGTCATTCATTGATTATGATATACTTTATTCCATGTTTTTGAAGAATTTAGCACTGAAAAAATCATTGTTTTAACCTGTAAGTATGAGCGCATTTCGTGTCGCTCCAACTTCTAAATACTTAGCCACTTTTCTAGTGTAATGATTCACAAGAAATTTATTGCTAAATGCTTCAATAACATAGCATATAGTATATAAATGCTTAATTTAAGCTTAATTACAGTTCAAATCGACATTATGATCTTGTGACGCTTCGGGTCCAACGTATAAGCAGGTAGTTGTATTTAGATAATAGTACAACTACTTGGTATAAGTTAAAACTATGTATGATTTTTGTCAAAATATAGGCAAGGACTTATATACATACATGGATTCGCAACTTCCGTATTAACAGTTAAAAGTAATCAAATCCCGCGATGATAAGACGTGAATCAACGGGAATACAAGCTATTGTTTATAAAAGCGAAAATACGAAAATATCCGTGATAATCCGTATGATAATAACAGCGAAAATATCCGTGGTATTCCGAATGTTTAATCTCGGAGACGAAAGGATTATAATAGATGTCCGCCATCTTGGAATTTAAGATGTTCGACTGATGCCTTTTTCAATGCTTATACTTAGACTTTGTGGATTATAAATGTATCTCAATATCTTTAAGGAATTTGTTGCATCCTTTACCAATTTCCCGTGCCCAATTGCCAGAGTTTTTTTTAGTATAATCAAATTCGTAAACACCCAATTGCAGCTGTCGGACAATGCCGAGTATATAGCAATTGCATTGTGGGATCGCCGAACGATATCGTTTGAGCTATTTTTAGCAGTTGCGAATCCATGTATGTATATAAGTCCTTGATATAGGCTACCAACGAAAATATTTTTTGAATCATTAAATACTTCTAATTTGTACAATTAAGTATATCAATGATTAAATTAACCATAATAACTGTTTAAATGGACATTATGACCCCGTTCATGATTTTGCTATTTCATCTAACGCCCGTAGATAGGCAAGCGCAAAAAATGTCTCGATATCATCTGTAGTGTACAATTAGTTAATTGGACTACGTGAGACCGTACCTCTATCGTACAGATACAGCGCTCCTACACACTACTAAACCTTTTCTCCGGTATATTTATAAAGAACGTATCAATGTGTCAATAGAAAAAAAAAATACCATTGTATTCGGCAATAGAGTCTATCGCATATCGAAAGTGAGCATTTTTTCGGAACGGTAATGCGAAATATTTTGCGACCATGGGCGCAGCCATCTTGAATATTGCTTATATCATAACAAACTGACAGCTACTAATAATGGTCAACAGAAGTTGTTCATCAAACCAAATAAAACAACACACAAAGATTATTCTGAAACAAGAAAAAATACGCTAAAAATATATATAAATTAATAATTGTATGTTCATTTTCTCGTTGATGTTAGCTAAAATTCTGCAGAACTTTCTGGACCTAGCGTGCATAATACTTTCAGGTGATTTTACGTTTTGTAACAAAGTTTCGGTACTAATTGCATGCGCAAGCAAATTCTTTGAATACATTTGGTGTTATGCACTTAAAGAAATACCATGCCATTGTTTTAAATGAACGATAGATATCGTTAGTTACGTTATTTATTTTTCACGAATTCGGATATATCTTATTTCGTCTATGGTAGTCGCAGGGTCTTTGACCATAATGCTTGCATTGCATTGCAGTTCATCGTCAAACCACTTGTTCTTTAAAAGCTAACAGGTAAACTACTCAGTCTGAGTCGTGTTAGTTTCCTATTTGATGCACAAATTTCTGTAAAACTTGAGTACAATTGGATGGATTGTAGTATCCTCGCGTGACCTGTAGTCGAGCGTCACCTGTTCTCGATAACATTACATGATCGAATTCAAATCGAGGCTATGACATGTTTTGACTGAGGGAAACACGCTATCTATATCATCAAACTCTTGTCAATGCATTAATACATGCCAAGCGATTTTGTTCGAATTAAAACCAAGTTTCAGACCAAAACTAAAGATAGTAGTGAATTTTACCTTTATTTACATAATGCATATTTTATTCATTTCTGAAAACATTTATTTTCTTAAAAAAAGTCATATTTAAAACTTTCGTCTGCAGGCACATACAAGCATGTATATTTCCAAACTGTATGTGAAAAACCTACATACAGTCTTGTTACGCACACAGGGACCAGTTTCAAATTGGTGTACTTCGTTAACACCAAAGAATTCTTTTTATTGTAATCAGGGTTTCCGCTGCCATTCGCCAAATTCGCAATTGGCGAAAAAAATAAATGAGTGGCGAAAAAAACTTTCAACAAGCATAAACATATTTGGGTCACAATTTCATAATCTACCTCAACAGTCCTGATTCAATATTTTAATCAGTCGTGAAAATCAATAATCCCACTGCCTGCGGCCGTCGCGTGTAGATCCAGATTGTGATTCGCATCACCAACTTCGCACCTCTAATAATGAGATTGCCGCGAGGCATAGATTGTTGCAGGTCTGACCCTTATTTTTCACAATAATTAGTGATTGTTTATGGTATGATGTTGATCTGTTCATGCAGACGACAATTATATCAAATTAATCGAAAGTTCTTACTTTCTGTATCGTCAGTGGTATTGAATAAAGTTCGTACCATACAGTACGGTCCGGATCGTATTTTCCAAATATTGCTATACACTAAATTACTTGATAATCACATGTTTTGATAGTATTTATGGAATATTTACGACAATATTATGTAGCATTAAGCATTATGACCAACAAAATATCAAAGACTCATTAATTTCCAAGAACAGTCGTTACATTTATATTTTCACAAAGTGTATAAATTTTCGGATAACAAAGAATTTCGGATAACTGCACTACACGTTGCAAGCATGCGTCATCTATTGCCTTGGTATTTGATGTAAACCTGTTCTAATTGTGGTATCTTATCCTTGATACTTAATCATGTGGCACACATTCATGATGAAATCTCCATTTGCCAGGACAGTAGTGATAGTCTTATGAAAATCATAATTCAATTTATAAAAAAGTTGATTTCATTTCAATTTTAATGTTATTGCCGCTCAACAAGATAAAAGGAGTAAGAGCCCAAAAAAATGAAGTAACCATCTGTAAATTTTGTGAAAGATTTATCTCCTTTCCTACCAAACGACACAACTCACAAATAATTGAATGTCATAAAAGTCTTTGGCCGGGTCAAAGACCTATACATGTATGTATAGGTCTTTGGCCGGGTGTATAGGTCTAGATTGGTTTCCAGACAAAATCTGAGCAACAGAATGTGATTAAAACTGACCTAGATAGACTAGGATCTAGAAAAGATTATTTTAAAAAATCAGATTGTATAGTACAGCTGTTATTTTGATAGTTGATTTGGACATGTTGATTTTTGTTCCGGACAACCTAGATTTTCAAGTCTACCTTTCCGGTAATGAGTAGGAAGATATGATATTTCCACACCTCTGTTTGTACAGTAGAACATTAAATTAAGCATACGTTTTTCCTGTTCATTGTTACATGAATTGATACATTTTATGTCCCAGATACACTGGAAATTGTGACTTTGCATGTATGAAATGACAAAAAAATCGACATCCAGGAGGGGAAACCCCTCCCGGACTCTCCCCCATATGTCGTTCATCATTATGTGGCGGAAAAAATATAATGGTCAGTGGAAACCCTGGTAATCCTTATCATTTCAGCTAAAACCTTGAGCAAAAATATTGTTCAAAAGGTCAAATGTGATTCATCAGTGATTTTTTTCAGGATTTTGTGAAGGGTCCGGTACCGTCAAAATCTGTGAACAAATTAGCATCATTTTCCCAAAAATTGTGATTTTTTTTCCATAATTGTGAAAATATGAACATGTATTAAAATCAACCTAAAATCGATCATTTGACATCCTTTGGCCGCTGCTTTGCAGTCTTTGAATTTCTTTTTTGTGACAGGTTGACTAGAAAGACTTTATGAAGGAAACTCGATAAAACTAGGTTGTCCACCAAAAGAATTAAAGAAGGAAAAAGTCCTTTCGGGCAGGAGCAACCCAATAATTCAAAGACTGGCTTTGGTCTAATAATAAGTTGAATTGCACGACATCAGGGGTTTTTTTTACTAAGAAAGTGACGCCGATAGTCGGCGCCTTCCCCTCGGAAAATTTTCCCCTCAAAAAAAAATTCCCTCAGAGCCATAAAAAAATCCAATATATTTTATGATAAAGTACACATTATCATGTCCATTCTATTTAGAATTCCTCGCATATTGAATAATGCTTCATCATACAGCATCTAGGTAGTCTTTTTGACTAGTACCTACGGTGGTGATACTAAATATAGCTTTTTATTACGTCACGGATACTGTGTGCCAGCATACGAACCTCGTTACATACGAGGACGGGAACAAATGCACTAGATCCCCGCTTCATTGTCTGGCGTTTATTCGCCGCATACGATGACGGAAACCATTCGTCTGGCCGCACTGAATAAATCACTGCGTGCTGATTGGTTACAACCGTAATGCATTATTTTAACCAATCACACGACGGAATTACGTTGCATCATTTTGCTGTCAACATGGTCGCATTTGTAATTAAAATAAATGAATGTCCAGCGATAATTTGTTGTTTCCAGCGTAAATCACGCATGTGCAAAATGGCTGCTTCTCAGAAAGCAATAAAACATGTTTATGTATTGAAGTTAGCAATGTTTGAGTTCAGACACGGTGTTTTGACATGAAAATCAACCAGACCTAGTGTTAAGTATATTGTTTACCTATCGTATTTATGTTGATTTACCCTGTTTTGTGGATTTTCATCTAATAAAAAGTTGTGACTATGGCAAGGTCTGTTAAATAAGCAAGACAATGATATATATAAGTGTTAATGTCTTTCAAGTTTAAATACAAAAAGACAGCGAAATACCCCTGTATAGTATTAGAGGCTGTTGGACTAGGAGATTAATTGATATAACTTTATAAAACCAGTATTACAAATACAGGGATTTTTCCCCAAATTTGCTTCTTTCATGTGTTTTTACGTAATCTTAAAGATCAGGTTTTTTTTGGTTGGGGATGGGGCCTTTAAGGGTAAGATACCACAATTTGAACAGGTTTACATGAAATGTCCATTAGATGACGTCCTAGCACCAAGTGGTGCTGTTATCCGAAATTTGTTGTCCGAAATAGTATACTTTGTGGACATATAAATGTAACAACCGTTCTTGAAAATTAACGATTCTTTGATATTTTATCGGTGATAATGCTTTATGCAACATGATATTGTGGTAGATATTCCATAAATACTATCAAAACATATGATTTAATACCCAGTAAAGTATATAGCAATTTTCGGAAAATGCGACTCTGACCGTACTGTATGGTACAAACTAAACTTTATTCAATACTAGGGCTGGGTACCGCGAGTAAAAAGTATACCGCGGTAAACCACATTATTTACAAGATACCACGGTATACCTCGTTCTTTATCAAGTCTTGTTCAGCTATAGTAGTGCTTGTTAAAATTGATTATTAATTGATGATAGAGTGAATGTTTTGTCTGAATTTATATTTGGTATGAAAGGGGACAAATGTCTTAACACATAATTTACAGATTTTTCCATCAATTTCTTTGGTTTTTTAGCTCACATGTCACAAAGTGACAAAGTGAGCTATTAGGATCACTCTCCGTCCGGCGTCGTGCGTCGTCAAACTTTATGTTGTGACCATACTAGGGGCCACATTTTTGGCTCAATTTTAGCAAAACTGAGTCAGAACGTTAATATCAACAAAATCTCGGACGAGTTCGATATTGGGCCATTTGGGGTCAAAAACTAGGTCACCAGGGCCAAATAAGGGAAAACCTTGTGAACACTTTAGAAATCACTGTTTTAAATTTATCTTCATGAAACTTTGTCAGAATGTTTATTTTAATAATATGTAGGTCAAGTTTGAAAATGGGTAATTTCTGTAGTAAAATTAGGTCACTAGGGCAAATTGTTGGAAAACCTTGTGAACACTCTTAGAAGTCACTGTTTTGATTGGATGATCATGAAACCTTGTCAGAATGTTTGTCTTCATAATATCTTGGACGAGTTCGAACATGGGTCATCTTGGGTCAAAAACTAGGTCGCTAGGTCAAATCTTATGAAAAACCATGTTAACACTGTAGATTTCACAGTTATTATTGGATCTTCACCAAACTTTGTCAAATCGTTTGTTTTAATGATATAACGGCCAAGTATAAATATGGGTCATCTGGGGTCAATAACTAGGTCACCAGGTCAAATCTTAGGAAAACTTTGTTAACACTGTAGATGTCACAGTTTTAATTGGATATTCACCAAACCTTGTCAAAATGTTTGCCTCAATGATATGTAGGTCAAGGATGAACATGGGTCAGCCGGGTTCAAAAACTGGGTCACAAGGTCAAATCTTAGGTAAAAATCTTGTAAAAGCTCTAAATATCATGGTTTTGATTGGATCTTGGCCAAACCTTGTCAGATTGTTTGTCTTAATGATATTAAGGACAAGTTCAAATATGGGTCACCTAGGGTCAAAAACCAGGTCACAAGGTCAAATCTTAGGAAAACCTTATTAACTTATTAAATTTTGATCGTATCTTCACCAAACCTAGTCAGACTGTTTGTCTTAATGATATGTAAGACAAATTCGAACATAGGTCGTCTGGGGTCAAAAACTAGGTCACCGGTTCAAAACAATGTTTTAATGAGTGAACAGTGATTGTCATGTGATCGATATAGGGCCATCTTGGCCCTCTTGTTCTTCTCCTTTTATCTTGTTGTTGCAATGTTATTAAAATGTAATGGGAGATGTTTTATAATCTTACAATAATAGTCCATTAAGTTTTAAACATAAACTGAACAACATTTTGAGGTCAATTTCATATGACTTACACTATGTCCTGGCAAATGGAGATTTCATCCTGAATGTTCATCACATGATAAAATATCAAAGATTAGACACCGCCATCAGAACAGATTATCAATAAACACCCGTTAGACTTGGTTGCACAATGTAGTGATGTTATCTGAAAATTTTCATCCGAAATTTATATACTTTATGCACATATAAATGTAACAACCGTTCTTGAAAATTAACGAGTCTTTGATACTTTTTGGTCATTAAGCTTAATGAAACATTATATAAGATGACATAAGATTCAATAAGTACGATCAACACATATGATTGTCGAGTGAATTGTATAACAATTTTCGGAAAATACGACACTGACCGTACGGTATGGTACAAACTTTATTCAATGCCACTGACAATGTAGACATTTATGAATATCTCACAACTTTGTCATCTGCATTATGAATCACAGCTTGGGTTTGTTTAGGTTGCCCGATAATTGCTTTACTTGCCAGGGCGATCGGACGGGTGCTAATTTCGAAGACTTACGCATGACAATGATGAAATCGCCGAAATTCGTCCCTGTATTACGTTGGCAATAAACATGGTGGCGCCCGGCCAGCATTGACTGCTAGCATTCACGTTTAAAAATGCGAGCATGGGTCCGAACAACACCTAATTAAGACAGTACCTTACTCTTCATTAGTTGCTAATGTGTTTAGTGATTATTCTGATAAAATACCGGTATTCCGCGATGATACCGTGGTATGGTATCGTCGGGACTTTATACCACAGTATACTGGTAATACCGCGCACCCCTATTCAATACCACTGACGATGCAGAAAGGAAGAACTCGATAGAATTTGTCATCTGCATTATTAATCACAGCTTTGGGCAATTAAAATTGGTGTTGATAGGTACAAACGAATAAACAACATACATCGGCATTGTCAATTAAAGATATGACTGATTGGGAACCCATTCCTGTAAAATTGACCCACTTTCGTTTTCAATGGTAAACAAAGCTATTTTCGGAAAATCAATCTAAAATAACAAATGTTGGTTACAGCATTTTCAGAAAATTGCACTCGTCATCGGACATCGAAGGGTTTATTTACAAATTGTTACCTTTTCTGGCAAATTTTTCATCTTTTTAATTAGAGGAAAACTGATTTTCGAGGGGAATTTTTGGCTTCTAAATGAGGAAAAAACTAGCCTATTTTGCTTGGGGATGATGCTGATATTCGGCATCTGTTATTTAAGGTAAATAAACATCTTAGATGCTTGACCTTGTGCTTGAAAATTTATCCATTGTACCACTGCCAGTTTTGTTCATATTATGGCCTAGAGGTAAAAATTGGCCCCGCCCAGGGGTCACTTGATTTTACATAGACTTATATTATTATAGGGAAAAAAAGATCAATGTTTGTCTAAGGGTCTTTTTTTCTGGTGAGCGATATAGGGCCATTATGGCCCTCTTGTTCAATTCATATATGCTTATAGGTGTGAATTTTCAGTGAATCTTCATGAAGTTTGTTGCATCCCAACCAATTTTTCGTGCCCAATTGCCAGTTTTCTAGTACAGTTGAATCTCGTTATTTCAAATTTCTAGGGACCGTGGAAATTAGTTTGAGATACAGTAACCGAAATTTGAGATAACAAATAGATCTATTGTATAATTACAAAGTTTTAAAGTATTTGTGAGTATAGCCTTTATTTGAATATTACAATGCATGTATGATTACATTTCACTTGAATAAAACTTGCATAAGAAGAAGAAACAAAATAATTACCGGTTTGTATCTGTTCATAATAATTACTATCAACAATTAATGTCCCAACATATGATACTTATTTACGAAATTTGTTGTCAGAATTCAAAAATATTGAGCATCTAGCTTACCTATTTTCGGATGTGTATGCATATTGTACATAACCTAATATAGTGAATGCATTTGTTTCAACGTCGATCACGCTTTCGGAATTAGTTATTTTTATAAAGCTCAAGATCATTTTACTAAGATTCGAATGCAACACTGTCATAGGTGGCAAGTTATTGTACTCGATTTTCAAGTTAAACCTACGAGTATCCTAGTATTTGGATGCTCACCGCAGCCGAAGTTATACATGATGCATATTTGTTTACCTTACCTACCTTAATTTTAATTAAGGCAAATACCAGGTATAGCTAATATG
The DNA here is from genome assembly GCA_964023205.1 of Lutraria lutraria. NCBI lineage: Eukaryota > Metazoa > Mollusca > Bivalvia > Venerida > Mactridae > Lutraria > Lutraria lutraria. The sequence goes on from OZ026833.1 coordinate 22,526,454, forward strand.
TTACACTGCATATGTGCTTTCTGTTTTTCAAACGATTGTAAATATCCCGGAGCCTTTAAATTGTTCAATTAACAAAATGTCATGATATGTGTGAAAGTGTCCATTGTTCGCCGATCTTCTCCAACTTTGATATAAACAAGGCAAACTACATGCTAATTAGAGTCACAGGGACAAAAATTTAGTTTGACATAAACGAAATTTTGAGATAAGTGAATTTGAGGTAAGCGGATTAATTTCATATAGAGAAAGAGCAAAAAAACTGGGACCCAAAGAAACAGTTTGACATAACCGAAATTTTGAGATAAGCGAGTTTGACATAACGAGATTCAACTGTTATTTAAGTTTGTAAACACCCAATTACAGCTGTCGGACATTGCCGAGTGTCGCAATAGATTGTGGGATCGTCTCTCGATATCGTTTGAGCTATTTTTAGCTATTGCGACTTCATGTCTGTATATAAGTCCTTGCCTTTGTATCTTCCAGACAAACATCATGAGTGGATTAGTTCCACCTGCCCAGGTACAACAGTTGAAGCAGTTTGTTCAAGTGTGCAAAAATGAACCAAATGTCCTGCACTTACCAGAATTAGCTTTCTTCAAAGTCTGGCTTGAAGGGTAATTTATTTATGTATCCACTCAATTTTGTACAGCAATTTGTAATACTTGAAAAATGGTTTCATGTTATTACTTTTTACATCTGGTTTATTTTAAGTCTGACACCAAACCAAATTGAAGACTGTATCTTATGAATCTCAACTTGGGATTCTTTTGAAATTACATCCAATTCAATGATGATTATAGAAGTTAGAACAAACACTTATTCATTTTTAATTGTTATCATGATTTTCCATAAACAATATGGTTGCATGATGTCATTTTGGAATAATTTAACTCATTTCTAAGTAATAAGTTGAAATTCTTTTCAGATAGACAAATGCATAGTCTTGTAAAAGTCAGTAATATTTAATTTTTTTGTGTAAACTAATCATCAAGTAGATTGTATAATAATTTGTAAAAGTTGTGAAGTTTATTTGAACAGAACATAGTTATGAACTATACATCTGTGATGATCAATTAGATCATTACGGCCAACTTAATATTTCTATTTTTTAATGTTGGCCATGATTTGAATTGTTCTTATGACGTGACAATGTCTGATACTGGCTTTTTGAATTGTTTTGTTCATGATAATTATCTGATATTGTATATTATAGTATGGGAGCTATTATTCCTCCACCAGAACAAAAAGAACCAGCACAGGTAAAACATTCTCCTCATTACATAATAACGAAAACACTGACTTGCATTTATTATGTATGTATGCTTCTAAAGTTTGTCTCACTTTGTAATGCCTTTTCAGATAAGTATTTATTGCATACCTGTATGTCACTTCTTGAGATGCAAGCTTGTTACTTGTTATGTTTATAAGCCATCACTGTATCAGACAACTGTATGAATGATAATGGACTTTTTTTCAGGAAGCACCTGAACCTAAAGCCAAAGCACCTGAGCCAGAACCTGAACCAGAACCAGAAGAAGAGAGTGAAGAGAGTGATATTGGTAAGTTGTGAATGAGAGGATTTTAGTTTTTTATCAGTTAGGAATGTGATGTTTGTTAGGAATGTGGTTAGAGTTTTGAATGTGAAGATGGTAGAGTAGGAGTGACCGCATAGCAGTAATGTAGGATAGAATGGGGTATCAGTCATTGCGAAAGCCGTCGGGACCATCGGACATGGCCGACGAGCGTCCATTTTGGGCCGACGAAACTCTGCAGTTCGTCGGTCCAAAAAGTCCGACAATGTTTCTGCAGAAATTGCCGAAAATTGTGTTTATTTTCGTGTGCTTTAAGTGATTATCACACATATTTTTATCTTACGCGCACTATACCGGTGTCAATATAAACATGAACGCGCTGATGACGGATAAATGAAAATGTGTACGTGCGTGTTGTTGTTTAGAACATTTCTCGATCTTGGTACTTTCATTTTACTAATCGATTTGTAGCGATGAAGTCAAATCATCGCCGAATATAACTAATTGTCATAATCATGAATAAACGCCCGCTGTACGGTCCGATTCCGGTATTTGATGGTCATTCGGAGACGTATCTTAGTTATTACGGAAAAAACGTAGAAATAAAACAAAAATAGTTCATGCTGTTGTGTGCATGTCTAGTTTTTGAATTGGTTAATGAATGAAATAAAATTTAAAACATAAGATATGTTACTCTTGAAGATGATTTACTTTTTGTGCTTTTGTTTATAGAGTGTGTATGTATCTTGGTACATATGTATTGACTTAGCAAGAAAAATCATGTTCATTGATACATGGTATTTATTAATCAGAATAGTTTAAAATAAATTATATGAAAATAGTAACACATAGAAATGATTACAATGAAGGCAACTGGACACACTTAAAATTGATGCTGAAATAAAAGAAATTCAACCCTTTCCAATGTGCTAACTTTTTTCAAATTATCAGATGGACAAAAAATATTTTAGTAATATATTTTAAGAGATTATAAATATATTTATTTATGATGTGTATACCATGATAATACACATGTAAAATAAAAAAAAACATGGTCAGTGTGAGCCCTGAATGTAATACCTGTAAGGCAATAAAGTGTCTTTAAAGGATATTGTGACCCCCAATTTTTTTTCGCTTAAAATGTTTGTTATCATGCAAAGTCTAAAAAAAAATTCATTGATCAGTTTTAATTTTTCCTATATGTCTATGTGAAAAATGTCTTTAAGAGACCACTCAGGGCACTTGTCAAAAGTGGTCTTAATATAGGTGGTCTCCTAATCCAGGTGCAAGCTGGAATGATGTTTTAGTGGTTAGGCATTATGTACCCATTTGTAACACCATAGAACAGTGTACATTAAAAATAAATGCTGATTTACATGCTATTTATTTCCCTTCATCTGACAAGGCTTGTTCTAAAAGTCCAGTGTAAAATCATGAGTGGAAAATAAAGCCATGCTATCTATGTAATGTGTAAAGCAATTAATGTGTAAAATTCAGAGATGTAGGTAAGAATTTTTGCCAGGAAGTGATTAGGATTTAATAAGCAGTAACTTACTCCCTGATTTTAACAACAGGCAGTAAAAATGCAAATTCCAGCAAACCAGGCAGTAATTGCACATTATTTATGCTTGGGCTTTAAATTGACAAATAAATACAGGGTGTCCCAGAATATATGTCCACTTAAATAACGGCTATAACTTTTCAAAGACATGTCAGAAACAATTGAATGATATCTCATTTTAAAGGGTATAGACATAAGTTTTTGTGCATCAAACAATTGTCTTCATTATTTACTTACCAGTTCTACATGATATGTTCTAAGTGACCACCGTTATTTCGCCCCACAAGCCCAATACGTTCCCTAAAGTTGCGTATGACGTTCAGACATGTGCGTCTCGGAATCTTCCTCATTTCCCTACAAATAACGTTTAGTAGACCTCTTCCAAGTTCGTTCAAATCCTAGCCCCGGGTTGAAATTGACTCTGCCCTCAGGGTCGATTGATTTTGCAATTCGTCTTTTTTGGTGAGTGATTGGCCCTTTTGTTTATTGCTCATACTTTGTAGTCATTGCATCTTTGAGTAGCATTGGATTAACATATTAATGAAATCAATTGAAGAAACATGTTTGTGTATTGAATGGTAAAACATTAACAAAAAATAAGTTATGAATTACAAATTGGCAATATTTACAATAATTACAATGTACTAATTTTAAGATGATTTTTCCAGAATTAGACAACAGTGGTGTAGTAGACGATGCCGATGATTTCATGCCTGAGTATCCTTCAATGGATGTAGAAGTAACTGAAGAAGCCATGGATGAAGCGGCAGAGAAGAGAAATTCAGCAATGTCTGCTATGAGTGATGGTGAAAATCACATTTAACTTAAAATTCAGATTCTTAAAGCTTTTTACTGTATTATTAGTTATTGTTCAAATGTCTTATGATTCCATTGTCTTATCTCCCTGTAAATAATCAATATTTAACAGATGGTGTAACTTCTGAAAACTGAACACCAATGGGACCAGTAGAAAAGTTTGGTTTTTGGAATTTTTCAGTTTATGAATAAGTGCAAGTGTTTTAATGCATTTACTTGAACATCTGTTGCTTATACGGTAGTCAGTACCATTAGATTTTGTTGTTAGAATTGAACATAATACATAAAGACACATTAATTGTATGAATCTTGTTTTCTAAAGACTGTTCAATCTTAACACATTTAAATTCTAAAGAATGTTTTGCTCATTTTCAAAATGATGTTTATCTCATAAAGCACCATTGGTGTATTGTATGAAGCTTTATATTTTATTACTCATATTATTGTATAATTTATGATACTTTATATTATATGACACTTAATATTGTATGCTACATTGTATGATGTTTGGTAAATTATTTTGTATGACAAGTACTTTAATCAGACATACTTTTTAGCTTTTAGGATCGGTGAATGTCCGGCGTCCGTCATCCGTCCACAATTAGTTTGTTTACACTCTAGCAACCGCAGCTCTTTATGAATCTTGATTAAACTTGCTCACAATGTATATGGCCACAATGTCTCGGCTAAGTTCGATTATGGGCAAAATCTGATAATAACTTCTAGAGTTATGGGCCCTTGAATTACAAAATTTGCTATATTAAGCTTGTTTACACTCTAGCGCCTTCATTTATTCACCAATCCTGATCATATTTACAATGAATGTGTATGACCTTAAGGTATTGGACAAGTTTAGTTATGGGTGAAATCGGACTTCAACTTCAAGAGTTATGGGCCCTTTGATTAGAAAATTTGCTACATTTTAGCTTGTTTAACAGTATTATACCTTCATTGTTGGTTTTGATCTCAAAATCTATGTAAAAACGGGTTATATGAGATGAAAACTATATTACCTGGTCATTAATTATAGTGTCTTTGTTCTCAGGTGAGCGATCTAGGGCCATCTTGGCCCTCTTGTTAGCAAATAACCTTGCTCTATTGACTGTGAACATAATTTTCAGGAAATCTGGAAGAGGCTGTCAAATTGTTCACTGAAGCCATCAAACTTAATCCTAATTTGGCTATACTGTATGCAAAAAGAGCCAGGTATGCCTTTGTTATCTGTTTCTGTTAAAAGTAAAATTCTTGTGATTAAAAAAAGGTGTTCAATCTTTTATTTTGGTAACATATTTTGAGGTTATAATAGAAGTAAGCTAGAGTTCCAAATTTGGCAAAAGTTGTTTTCTAATACCTGGGGATTTTGATAAAGAATTGTAAAAATTCCATGTACACAATTCCTCTTCCTGGATTTTTAGGAACAAAGTTCCTATAGCTATATACCACATCCGCATTGAAAAATAGTACCACTTGTTGTATAAGTATATAAACTACAGACTTTGCAGTTTTGATAAAAGTTGGAGAAATATTGCAAGATTCTGTTGATTTTGAAAGCATTTTGAATTATTTTGGCAATTCAAACTGTAAATCTAACAAGTATGATAATTCAGTATTCATCCACATCAAAGTTCATTCATAATCTGTCCTGGTAACAAGATTTACTACATGCTGGAAATAGTTTCATTCACAATTTCTTTGTGTGTATATTTCAATGTATTTATTTCTGTGTGTATATTTCAGTGTATTTATTATTTCTGTGTGTATATTTCAGTGGGTATATTTCAGTGTATTTATTATGCCCCCCTTCGAAGAAGAGGGGGTATATTGTTTTGCTAGCCTGTCGGTCGGTCTGTCTGTCTGTCGGTAGACCAGTTAGTTTCCGATCGATAACTCGTCAACGGATTGACCGATGGGCCTGATACTTCGCAGGTGCATTGGCCTTGGACAGTAGATGACCCCTATTGAAACTGGGGTCACTAGGTCAAAGGTCAAGGTCACTGTGACATGGAGTCTGAAAATCGTTTCCCATCGATAACTTGTCAACGGATTGACCGATGGGCCTGATACTTTGTAGGTGCATTGGCCTTGGACAGTAGATGACCCCTTTTGAAATTGGGGTAACTAGGTCAAAGGTCAAGGTCACTGTGTCATGGAGTGTGAAAATCGTTTGAGTGATAACTCTGTGTCAAGGTCCTGTTTAGGGGGCATATGTCTCCGACCGCGGAGCTCTTGTTATTTCTGTGTGTATATTTCAATGTATTTATTTCTGTGTGTATATTTCAGTGTGTATATTTAAATGTATTTATTTCTGTGTATGTATTTCAGTGTATTTATTTCTGTGTATGTATTTCAGTGTATTTATTTCTGTGTGTATATTTCAATGTATTTATTTCTGTGTGTATATTTCAGTGTGTATATTTCAATGTTTTTATTTCTGTGTGTATATTTCAGTGTGTATATTTCAGTGTATTTATTTCTGTGTGTATATTTCAGTGTGTATATTTCAGTGTATTTATTTCTGTATGTATATTTCGGTGTGTGTATTTCAGTGTATTTATTTCTGTGTGTATATTTCAGTGTGTATATTCGTATGAAGAAGCTGAAGGCTGCCATACATGATTGTGATAAAGCTGTTCAACTTAATCCTGATGCTGCTACAGGCTACAAATTTAGAGGGAAGGCAAAGAAGTATGTTTCATTTTTCAGACCTAACCTTCAGATTCTTCATGTCTTTAAGCAGAATATTTAATGTTGACCTTTTTTATGCCCCCGTATCGATAGATCGGGGGCATATTGTTTTTGGCCTCTCTGTTTGTCTGTCTGTTTGTACCAAACTTTAACCTTGCCTATAAAATCAAAACGCCTGCACCTACATCCAACCTTCATACTTCATATGTAGGTTCCTCATGACAACCTCTACAGGACCTGTGCATTTTCAGGTCAGTAGGTCAAAGGTCAAGGTCACAGGGTCATTGTGTTTAAAAAAATTCCGACATCTATTTTAGGATACTACTCCTACATTTTTCATGGGATTTTGACGAAACTTTCACAGACTTGTTGTTACCAAGAACCAATACACATATATTCCGGGTTTTGTGATTCGATCATTTTTGACGGAATTATGGCCCTTTGTTTATTTTGTGTGATTGTAACAGCGAAATACTCTTGTTTCCTTGTTTTCTCAAGGGATTTTGATAAAACTTTCATGGAACTATTGTTATCGAGATACCCAATGCATGTTTTATGATTCGATAAATTTTGACGGAATTATGACCCTTTGTTTATTTTGTACATATGTAACATATAGAGAAATACTCTTTTGTTTGCAACTACTTCTGTATTTCTCAAGGGATTTTTACCAAACTTTGATAGAACTATTTTCACCATGTTCACCAGCACATTTTGTTAGGGTTTTGTGATTCGATCATTTTTAGCAGATTTACGGCCCTTTGTTGCCTGTACCGAAATTTAACCTTGCCTATTAAATCAAAACGCTACCAACTGCAATCATCCAACTTCATACCTTGGTTCATCATGACAATCTCTACAGGACCTGTGCATTTTCAAAAAGGGCAACCGGAGGGGGCATGGTGTTTATAAAACACATCTTGTTTAGGAATTAAATTACATTCGAGAAACAAGGAATGATATATCTATCAAGTTAAAAAATGATGAAGTCTTGCATTTAACGCACTGTGATGTTATCAGTCAAAATAATTGACATGCTTTTCACACGTCTGGTTGTAGGTGTGTATAAATGTCAGCAGAAAACAATGGATATTTTATGTTTATGATAAACATTTATGTTATTACTGCGAATATTTGCTCATTTATTATTTTCCAGTGTACTTCTTCCTTTTCATGCCACCATCATCTATGATGTCGGGCATGTAGTGATTGTCCTGTCCGTTCGTACGAGGTTAACCCTTATCCTGCCGTGTAACTAATGGCTTATCAGTACCACTGCTACCATAAAACTTTCACATCTGGCAATGATAAACACACTTCTAACAGTGACCTTTATTTGACTGTTATATCTTGTAAACCGTTATACTTTAACTTAGTTAATTAGACTAAGAGTAATAATGAAAGACAAATAAATTATCTAAAACATGATCTAAATTTTATTACCAAAAAGTTCTATAATACTACAATTATGTATCACACAATGATCAAGTGGTGGTATCTTTATTCTAAATAAACCCAATTCAATTCTAGTTAATCAAATTTAACGGACCAATGACGTAATTATTTACCTAAATCTTTTAGTTAAGCATCACTATAAATACGTCTGTTCCACTTGGGTTGGAATAAAACTTATACAATAATGGAACAACTGAGTAAGTTCATGGAATACACAACACATAATGTAAACGATCGACTGTGGGGGAGGGTTAAGTAGCACATTTTGAATCTTGATTGTGGCGTAACGATTTGTTTCTTCAACCATAATAACGTCGAATATCATCGTCACATAAAATGTTAAATGTATCAAGAGGTTAACAATAATCCTGTAAATCACAGGTAAGTCCGTAATTGTCGACAAACATCATCAACATCAAAGGCAAGTTGACCATACCCCACCCACTTTCGCTATTGAATGGCACTTCGGAGTCTCGCTCTGATTGCACAATATCAACCCCCCGGCCAATGTTAGCATGAATTTTTATATCCTCAAATAAGTCATCTTTACGGATCTCCCGTAAAAATACATTGTCATTATCACACCATAACTAACCTAAAGCTTTTGTCTACGTATATTCTTAGAGCGGCCATTTTCTGAAAATATCGGAGTGTGGGAAAAAATTGTAAACAATTGATTGTGCTTGGGATAACTGACGCTTATTATACCTCCAGATATGAAATATATGGGGGCTATATTGGATTCACGGTTGACGGTCTGTCGGTTGGTCGGTCCGTGCGTCTGTAGACACAATTTGTCCGGAGAATTTCTCAGCAACTACTTACAGGATTTCAATAAAACTTCACAGAAGTGATCAGTAGTAAGCCCAGTTGTGCTAGCTTAAAGCATTTTTCGTTCGGATTAATTGTCACTGAGTTATACCCCTTTGTTGTTTTTATACAGTATATACAATAGGCAAATTTTGTCCGGAGAATTTCTCAGCAATTACTCAAAGGATCTTAATGAAACTTCACAGAAGTAATCAGTAGTTAGCCTAGTTGTGCATGCTTAAATCATTTTTCATTTGGATTGATTTTCACTGAGTTATAGCCCTTTGTTTTTTTCTACAGTATATACAATAGGCAAATTTTGTCCGGACTATTTCTCATTGACTACTGCCAGGAATTCAATAAAACTTATCAGAAGTGATGAGTAGTTAGCCTAGTTGTGCATGCATTAAGCTTGTCTTGGTTGGTTAAATTTTCACTGAGTTATGGCCCTTTGTTGTTTTTTATACAGTGTATATACAATATCTCAGTAACTACTCATAGGAATTCAATGAAACTTCACAGAAGTTATAAAAAGTAAGCCAAGTTGTGCATGCAGTAACCAGGTTTTGTTTGGATTAATTTTCACTGAGTTATGGCCCTTTGTTTTATACAATTAGGTAAATTTTGTCCATACCATTTCTCACCAACTACATGCAGGAATTCAGTGAAACTTCTTAGAAGTGATAAGTAGTTTGCCAAGTTGTGCATGTCCATAATAGGTTTTGTCCAAGTAAATTTTAATGAGTTATGGCCCTTTGTTATTTTTTATATAATGTATATTTAGAAACTGGTCAGGATATATCTAAGCAACAATTTGCAGGTATTAAAAAAATGAAAATGCATTATATTTCCCTCTGTAAAATGTAACAATAACTGTGTCAAGGCCGCATCTGGGGGTATTCATCACCTTTAGTGATAGTTCTAGTTGATGGTTATTTTTAGATATTTTTGCATAAAAACCACATGACAGGTTTGATGAATGAAAATACTATCATCAATACACAAAATAGTAAATACGAAAGCAAGGCGTTTTACCTAGGATACTGTTAGAAAAGGCATTTGTCTGCGCTTGGCAGTGAGGAGTATAAATGTTCAGCCGGATCAACAAACCCCACTTTGACCTTGACTTAGTTTGGTCTTAAGAATGATTCTGTACCAGGTTAAGTAAATTCTACCGTTTCGTCCAGTACCAACACCTCTTACTAGAACACTTTGATACTTATACAGTTGTTGCATATGACCATACTCAATCAACCCAACTTTGACCTTGACTTAATTTTGACTTAGAATGATTCTGTTTTAGGTTAAGTAGATTTTACAGTTTTGTCTACCACCAACACTGCCTACTAGGCTGAAAAAAACTTTGTTTGGAGTTCTCCTACCTACTCACAAAAATACCAGCAAATATATAAAATTAAATTTTTAGGGCATTTATTTTTAGCTCACATGTCACAAAGTGACAGGGTGAGCTTTTAGGATCAGTCTCCATCGGTCTTGGATCCTCATGAAACTTTGTCAGAATGTTTATTTCAATAATATGTAGGTCAAGTTCGATAATGGGTCATTTCCGTAGCAAAACTAGGTCACTAGGGCAAATTGCTGGAAAACCTTGTGAACACTGTAGAAGTCACTGCTTTGATTGGATCATCATGAAACGTTGTCAGAATGTATGTCTTCATAATATCTTGGACGAGTTTGAACATGGGTCATCTTGGGTCAAAAACTAGGTCGCTAGGTAATTTCTTATAAAAAAACATGTTAACACTATAGATTTCACAGTTATAATTGGATCTTCACCAAACTTTGTCAAATTGTTTGTTTTAATGATATAACGGTCAAGTACAAATATGGGTCATCTGTGGTCTATGACTAGGAAAACTTTGTTAACACTGTAGATGTCACAGTTTTGATTGGATCTTCACCAAACCTAGTCAGAATGTTTGCCTCAATGATATGTGGGTCAATGTTGAACATGGGTCAGCTGGGGTAAAAAACTGGGTCATCAGGTCAAATCTTTGGTAAAAATCTTGTAAAAGCTCTAAATGTCATGGTTTTAATTGTATCTTGGCCAAACCTTGTCAGATTGTTCGTCTTAATGATTTTAAGGACAAGTCCAAATATGGTTCACAAGGTCAAATCTTAGGAAAACCTTATTAACACTGTAGATGTCAAATTTTGATTGTATCTTCACCAAACCTTGTCAGAATGTTTGTCTTAATGATATGTAAGACAAATTCGAACATAGGTCATCTGGGGTCAAAAACTAGGTCACGAGGTCAAATCTTAGGAAAACCTTGTCTATGCTGTAGTTTTCATGGTTTTGATTGGATCTTCACCAAATTTTGTCAAAATGTTCTTCTTATTCATATGTAGTACCAGTTCTAACATGGGTCATCTGGGGTCAAAAACTAGGTCACCGGTTCAAAACAATGTTTTAATGAGTGAGCAGTGATTGACATGTGAGCGATATAGGGCCATCTTGGCCCTCCTGTTCCAAATTTCGTACATATTGACGTTAAATGAATAATTTCGAACGGCATCTTTTACCTGTCTTGTTATAACAATCTCGGCAATTTCCTCACACAATATTTCTAATAAAGTCAATTTTTGACTTACTTTGGTTATCTTATTATTCTTTAACGATTTAGTTGTCAATTTATCTGTTTGACTAACTCGCACTGAAAGGCAGACAGCATGATTCTCCATCTTGATAACTGGTTCTCTGCTCGATTGCTTTATCGATTACAATGATAAAAGCGCGTGCCGGGAACCACACTTTGGTAGATTCGTACCCAATGCGCTTCGTTCATACTCAAAAATTTTCGTACCATTTCGTAAATTGAACAAAAAATATTTTTAGGCCACGGAGCCAAAAAAATTAACTGGGTCGGTCGGGAAGGAGAAACAAAAATAATTTTATTTTTGGCCTGACATGGCTTAGAGGTTAGTTATTTGGTGTGTAGCATTGTCTCTAGTATAACTCTGCCATGATTTTACAACTGATGCTCCTGGGGTCAAAATTTATATTGGGAAAACATTTAAAATTTGTCCTGTCCTAGAGCTTAGATATTTAGTCTGTTGCATTGTATCATTGTTTGTTTGTTGTATATGTAGACAACTTGGACACTGGGAAGAAGCTTACAATGATTTAACTAAAGCTGCTAAACTAGACCTTGATGATGATATCAATGAGATGATCAAACAAGTTAAACCTAATGTAAGTAGTGTGAGTGATATAAGTAATGTGTGAGTAATGTAAGTAATGTGTGAGTAATGTAAGTAATGTGTGAGTAATGTAAGTAGTGTGTGAGTAATATAAGTAGTGTGTGAGTAATGTAAGTAGTGTGTGAGTAATGTAAGTAGTGTGTGAGTAATGTAAGTAGTGTGTGAGTAATGTAAGTAGTGTGTGAGTAATGTAAGTAATGTGTGAGTAATGTAAGTAGTGTGTGAGTAATATAAGTAATGTGTAATGTAATATAAGTCGTATGTTTAATGTGAGTAGTGTGTGAGTAATGTAAGTAGTGTGTGGGTATTGTAAATTGTGTGTGTAATGTAAGTAGTGTGTGTTATGTTAGTAGTGTAAGTAGTGTGTGTAATGTAAGTAATGTGTAATTTAAGTAGTGTGTGTAATGTAAGTAATGTGTAATGTAGGTAGTGTGTGTAATTTTAGTAGTGTGTGTAATTAAAGTAGTGTGTGTGTGTAATTAAAGTAGTGTGTGTAATGTAAGTAGTGTGTGTAATGTAAGTAGTGTGTGTAATGTAAGTAGTGTGTGTAATGTAAGTAGTGTGTGTAATGTAGTGTGTGTAATGTAAGTAGTGTGTGTGTGTAATTTTAGTAGTGTGTGTAATGGTAGTAGTGTGTGTAATTAAAGTAGTGTGTGTAATTAAGTAGTGTGTGTAATTTTAGTAGTGTGTGTAATTTTAGTAGTGCGTGTAATGGTAGTAGTGTGTGTGAAGTAAGTAATGTGTAATTTAAGTAGTGTGTGTAATTAAAGTAGTGTGTGTAATGTAAGTAGTGTATATAATGTAAGTAGTGTGTGTAATGTAAGTGGTGTGTGTAATGTAAGTAGTATGTGTAATGTAAGTAGTGTCTGTAATGTAAGTAATGTGTAATTTAAGTAGTGTGTGAAATTAAAGTAGTGTATGTAATGTAAGTAGTGTGTGTAATGTAAGTAATGTGTAATTTAAGTAGTGTGTGAAATTAAAGTAGTGTATGTAATGTAAGTAGTGTGTGTAATGGTAGTAGTGTGTGTAATGTAATGTGGGTAATGTATTACTAAGTAGTGTGTGTAATGTAAGTAATGTGTAATGTTAGTAGTGTGTGTAATGTAAGTAGTGTGTGTAATGTAAGTAGGGTGTGTAATGTAATGTGGGTAATGTATTACTAAGTAGTGTGAGTAATGTAAGTAATGTGTGTAAAGTAAGTAGTGTGTAATGTAAGTAGTGTGTGTAATGTAATGTGGGTAATGTATTACTAAGTAGTGTGAGTAATGTGTGTAAAGTAAGTAGTGTGTAATGTAAGTAGTGTGTGTAATGTAAGTAGTGAGCTCTATCAAAGTTGTTCAAAAAATTAAATTTCAAATAGGAAAAACTTTAAAAATCTTCTTGTCCAAAACCACATGGCCTAGAGCTTAGATATTTAGCATGTAGCATTGTGTAGTGGACCTCTACCAAGTTTGTTCAAACTATTGCCCTTGGGTCAAAATTGGCCCTGCCCCAGGGTCACTTGATTTATATAGACTTATATAGGAACATTAAAAAAATCTTCTTGTCCAAAACCACAAGGCCTAGAGCTAAGATATTTGGTATGTAGCATTGTCTAGCAGACCCATACTAAGTTAGTTCTGATTATGGTTGGGAGGGGGGTCAAAATCGGCTCTGCCCCGGGGTCACTATATTTATATAGGCCCATATAGGAAAATTAAAAAATTCTTCTTGGTAGTAGTGTGTGTAATGGTAGTAGTGTGTGTAATGGTAGTGTAATGTAAGTAGTGTGGGTAATGTAATGTGGGTAATGTATTACTAAGTAGTGTGAGTAATGTAAGTAATGTGTGTAAAGTAAGTAGTGTGTAATGTAAGTAGTGTGGGTAATGTAATGTGGGTAATGTATTACTAAGTAGTGTGAGTAATGTAAGTTATGTGTGTAAAGTAAGTAGTGTGTAATGTAAGTAGTGTGTGTAATGTAAGTAGTGTGTGTAATGTAATGTGGGTAATGTATTACTAAGTAGTGTGAGTAATGTAAGTTATGTGTGTAAAGTAAGTAGTGTGTAATGTAAGTAGTGTGTGTAATGTAAGTAGTGTGTGTAATGTAATGTGGGTAATGTATTACTAAGTAGTGTGAGTAATGTAAGTTATGTGTGTAAAGTAAGTAGTGTGTAATGTAAGTAGTGTGTGTAATGTAAGTAGTGTGTGTAATGTAATGTGGGTAATGTATTACTAAGTAGTGTGTGTAATGTAAGTAGTGTGTGTAATGTAATGTGGGTAATGTATTACTAAGTAGTGTGAGTAATGTAAGTAGTGTGAGTAATGTAAGTTATGTGTGTAAAGTAAGTAGTGTGTAATGTAAGTAGTGTGTGTAATGTAAGTAGTGTGTGTAATGTAATGTGGGTAATGTATTACTAAGTAGTGTGTGTAATGTAAGTAGTGTGTGTAATGTAATGTGGGTAATGTATTACTAAGTAGTGTGAGTAATGTAAGTTATGTGTGTAAAGTAAGTAGTGTGTAAAGTAAGTAGTGTGTAATGTAAGTAGTGTGTGTAATGTAATGTGGGTAATGTATTACTAAGTAGTGTGAGTAATGTAAGTAATGTGTGTAAAGTAAGTAGTGTGTAATGTAAGTAGTGTGGGTAATGTAATGTGGGTAATGTATTACTAAGTAGTGTGAGTAATGTAAGTAATGTGTGTAAAGTAAGTAGTGTGTAATGTAAGTAGTGTGTGTAATGTAAGTAGTGAGAGTAATGTAAGTAATGTGTGTAAAGTAAGTAGTGTGTAATGTAAGTAGTGTGTGTAATGTGGGTAATGTATTACTAAGTAGTGTGAGTAATGTAAGTTATGTGTGTAAAGTAAGTAGTGTGTAATGTAAGTAGTGTGTGTAATGTAAGTAGTGTGTTCATAATGATGTGTGCCTAAATAGTTTGATATGTAGGCCATTCAATACTGAAACAATGCTAATTTATACATTGTTCAATAAGTTATCATCCTAGTATTATTTATTATCTGGTAAGTTATCATTTTGATATCAAAGATGCTCATTGTGCCACAGTTAGTATCTGTCAATCTTCTCATACAGTCTTCACTTTGTGTCAAATGTACTTCTTTATGCTGCTGAATTAGTTAGTGCACTGAATGTTATTCTCTGGTATAAAATAATCATGATGAGTACACTTATTCTGTTTAAAATGTAGCAATATTTTTTTCAACTTCAGGCGATGAAAATTCATGAACATAAGAGAAAATATGAACGTAAAAGAGAGGAAAAAGAATTACAAGCAAGAAGAGAGAGAATCAGAAAAGCTAAAGAAGCCCAAGAGAAAGCCAGACAGGTTTTTTATCTTCTTTGTAAATTTGTTTCTAATCTGAGCATCCCTAAGACTATCTTATTATTATGAATCTATTGTTCTGACTGTAAGTACTCTGTGGTTATCAACTACAGTTGAATCGTGATAGTCCAAAATGCCATAGTTAGAATTTGTTTGTCAGTCCTAGCAAATTTCCTTCTATTTTCAATATAGATTTGATGTGAAAGTTCGAAATGCAATTGTTTTGTGCTATGTAATCCAGGAAAAGTATGGAACTGTATTGTTAGCTCATGAGAGCACAAAGTGTTCAAGGTGAGCTATAGTGATCGTGTGTTGTCCATCGTCCGTGCTTCATACGTCCGTGCTTCATACGTCAGTGCTTCATACGTCAGTGCGTCAACAATTGCTTTAAACAACTTCTCCTTCTTAAGCAGTTGCCAATTTCAATGAAACTTAACAGGGATTATCTTTGCATGAAGCTCTTTCAAAGTTGTTCAAAAAATTAAATTTCAAATAGGAAAAACTTTAAAAATCTTCTTGTCCAAAACCACATGGCCTAGAGCTTAGATATTTAGCATGTAGCATTGTGTAGTGGACCTCTACCAAGTTTGTTCAAACTATTGCCCTTGGGTCAAAATTGGCCCTGCCCCAGGGTCACTTGATTTATATAGACTTATATAGGAAAATTAAAAAAATCTTCTTGTCCAAAACCACAAGGCCTAGAGCTAAGATATTTGGTATGTAGCATTGTCTAGCAGACCTCTACTAAGTTAGTTCTGATTATGGTTGGGAGGGGGGTCAAAATCGGCTCTGCCCCGGGGTCACTATATTTATATAGGCCCATATAGGAAAATTTAAAAAATCTTCTTGTCCAAAAACACGAGGCCTAGGGCTTAATATTTTGTTTGTTCAAATCATGGCCCCATGATCAATATTGGCCCAGCCCCCGGGGGTCAGTTGATTTCAACACCTACTTAAGAGTTTTGGTAGATAATTCTTTACCATGTCAAATAACCTTTCCTTGATTAAATTATCCCTTAGTGTTACAATGCTCAGGTGAGCGATATAGGGCCATCATGGCCCTCTTGTCCCAAGATAATTATTACTGACGAAACAAGCCCTTTTTCTTCTAAAAACACTCATTTAGCTGTGAATTTTGCTTTTGTAAACTTGAAATATATAGAGCGTGTGACGTCACTTCATGCCGTGTGCATAATATGACTGCGGGAAAACACAGCTGTTCTATGAATAGTATTTATTTCAATGATATTGAAAAAAATATGATAGTGGATTGGAAACATTTTTTCTTGCTATAAAGTACGCATGGGAGGAAAACACACCGGATTCCTCTGTTATAGAACAAACAGAAACTATTACGACCGACATATTTATATGATTATGGAACTTTAAACTTTAAGAAAGATTTATTTCCCTTAGGTGTTAAATTATTATTTGCAAAGCTTTCACTGGTAAACAATTAAATTCAGTTTGTCCCAATATTTACTATTTTAGCCATGAAAAATACTCTTCTTTCATTCAAACAGAAAGATGCGAAAGTTCGAAAAGTGCAATAGTTTGAACTTTTGGCTGTTCCATTGGCATTTTGAACTGTCGCGATTCAACTGTAGTACTAATTAATTGTTCTGACTATAAGTACTCTGTGGTTACCAATTAGTACTAAACAGTTCTTCTGACATGTACAAAGAATCATTTTATATCAGGTTTTCTTCCTGAAAATAACGGATATGCGAGATTTTGGAAAGTACATGTAATACCATTTAATTTTATCTGACATTTTAGTTAGCAGTTAAGTATTATTGTCATTATTTCACTGAAAACTTAATTCTTTCAGGAGAGCCAAAGTTCAGGTAATAGTCCAGGAGGATTCCCTGGGGGTTTCCCAGGTATGCCTGGGGGATTCCCTGGTGGTATGCCAGGAGGGTTCCCTGGTGGTATGCCTGGTGGATTCCCTGGTGGTATGCCTGGTGGATTCCCTGGGGGAATGCCTGGTGGAATGCCTGGTGGTGCAGGAGGTTTCCCAGGTTAGTGGTGCTGTTTTGATTCCTGTCAGTACTTAATGCACAGCTGCTTGTGGCTGTATCACAAGGACATATGCATGTCTGACCATTTTTCAACCAGAAAATAAGCTGCCTATCTAGTTGCATGATTATTATTTTGCGTTTGCTTGGCATGACACATATGAAGCAAAAAGGTGTACTGTATGTCAACATTTAGTAAATTAATAGAATGAGAAATAGGAGAATTACTTATATTAAGGTTTTATTGGTTATTTTACGTATTGGTTGTTCTTAATGATTCAGAACTATCTGGTTGAAACTGGTCATGCCTTTTTATTTCTTTGTTCTCAGTCAACTGTTTTGTATTTAATTGCTATTCAATATAATTATTTATTTTTATTGCCCATTTTCTACCTTTTGGGTAAGGATATTGTGATTGCCTCTGTACTTCTGGCATTATTGATTAGCCTGCTTATACTTTAAAAACATCTCATGTTCTTTGTGTTGGTGAAATCAAGAACAAATTTTTAATGGGCTCATCAGTGGTAAAATGATAGTTAAATTTGCTTGTCAGAAAACTTGCTTGATAGTTTTCATGGAAAGGTTCAGTTTGTAGTTACTTAACAGAGCACTATGTGACGACCCTAGTACAATAGTTGTATTATACTATGTGACGACCCTAGTACATTAGTTGTATTATACTATGTGACGACCCTAGTACAATAGTTGTATTATACTATGTGATGACCCTAGTACATTAGTTGTATTATACTATGTGACGACCCTAGTACATTAGTTGTATTACACTATGTGACGACCCTAGTACAATAGTTGTATTACACTATGTGATGACCCTAGTACATTAGTTGTATTACACTATGTGACGACCCTAGTACAATAGTTGTATTATACTATGTGATGACCCTAGTACATTAGTTGTATTATACTATGTGACGACCCTAGTACAATAGTTGTATTATACTATGTGACGACCCTAGTACAATAGTTGTATTATCTATGTGACGACCCTAGTACAATAGTTGTATTATACTATGTGACGACCCTAGTACAATAGTTGTATTACACTATGTGACGACCCTAGTACAATAGTTGTATTATACTATGTGACGACCCTAGTACAATAGTTGTATTATCTATGTGACGACCCTAGTACAATAGTTGTATTATACTATGTGACGACCCTAGTACAATAGTTGTATTACACTATGTGACGACCCTAGTACAATAGTTGTATTATACTATGTGACGACCCTAGTACAATAGTTGTATTATCTATGTGACGACCCTAGTACAATAGTTGTATTATACTATGTGACGACCCTAGTACATTAGTTGTATTATCTATGTGACGACCCTAGTACAATAGTTGTATTATCTATGTGACGACCCTAGTACAATAGTTGTATTATACTATGTGACGACCCTAGTACAATAGTTGTATTACACTATGTGACGACCCTAGTACAATAGTTGTATTACACTATGTGACGACCCTAGTACAATAGTTGTATTATACTATGTGACGACCCTAGTACAATAGTTGTATTACACTATGTGATGACCCTAGTACAATAGTTGTATTATACTATGTGACGACCCTAGTACAATAGTTGTATTATACTATGTGACGACCCTAGTACAATAGTTGTATTATACTATGTGACGACCCTAGTACAATAGTTGTATTACACTATGTGATGACCCTAGTACAATAGTTGTATTATACTATGTGACGACCCTAGTACATTAGTTGTATTATACTATGTGACGACCCTAGTACAATAGTTGTATTATCTATGTGACGACCCTAGTACATTAGTTGTATTATACTATGTGACGACCCTAGTACAATAGTTGTATTATACTATGTGATGACCCTAGTACAATAGTTGTATTATACTATGTGACGACCCTAGTACAATAGTTGTATTATACTATGTGATGACCCTAGTACAATAGTTGTATTATACTATGTGACGACCCTAGTACAATAGTTGTATTATACTATGTGACGACCCTAGTACAATAGTTGTATTATACTATGTGACGACCCTAGTACAATAGTTGTATTATACTATGTGATGACCCTAGTACAATAGTTGTATTATACTATGTGACGACCCTAGTACATTAGTTGTATTATACTATGTGACGACCCTAGTACAATAGTTGTATTATACTATGTGACGACCCTAGTACAATAGTTGTATTACACTATGTGATGACCCTAGTACAATAGTTGTATTATACTATGTGACGACCCTAGTACAATAGTTGTATTATACTATGTGACGACCCTAGTACAATAGTTGTATTATACTATGTGACGACCCTAGTACAATAGTTGTATTACACTATGTGACGACCCTAGTACAATAGTTGTATTATACTATGTGATTGACATACTTTACCTCATGAAATATCAAATACTAAGTGTCTAGTTCAATCTAATTTGTGTGTTTTAAATTGACATTTCAAATAATGGAGATCACTGATAATTTGTAAAAGTTCTATAAAACTTGGGTATTTATCAGGGGTATTTTTTCTATGTGAAGTAAATCTAATGCTTGAACAGTGTCAATGCATGTACAGATGGCAACATAAGTGTACGTTCACTGATATACCAGTAGTCCAGGGCTCTGTGTGTTGCTGCCTAATTTATTTCAATCATTGGTTCTTAATTATTATTGTTATGTGAACAAAGTTGAAATATTTCTTGTTTAACCCTTGTTTAAAACATGAAACATGTTTGTAGTGATGCTACCAACTTTTGATTGCATGCGTACAGATCGTATAACAATTTTGTGTATGTCTGCAACTTATAATTTGTGTACATTACTATTTAGTTGATCTTTGCAGCCATATCATATGATTTGAGTTCTTCTGTCTTTGTGTATTTGATACTAAGTTAGGCTTTAAATTTTGTGGCTAGCTGATTAAAGACTTCATATATGAATCCTGTGTATATAAATTCAGGTGCTGGAGCAGCTGGTGGAGGTGGAGGTATGCCGGACATTAGTAAACTACTACAAGATCCAGAAATACTTGCTGCATTCCAGGTAATGTGTATGTATAAAGTTAGTTGGTGATACAGAATGAGAGGCGTAAATGGTTATTAGTGATGTGTGATAATACCAGTATGTTGCAATATGTTCCAAATGTAATCAGTACCGGTACAGTTCCACCCTGTATCACGATATTTTTAAAGTAAATTGATACTTACTACTTCAACTTATATTGTGTCAGCAGTAGCCTTATTTGACCAGAAAACAGTTGGAAATATTTTATTTGTGTAACTGTATGTGTTGCCTTGCTCAAAGAGAGTTTTATATGTACACTTCTTGCACTATTCATTCTTGTCACTGATATTTTCATTAGTTTCTTTGTGATAGCTTAAATAAAGATACCATCATGCAAATGGTTAATGAAAATGCATATTTTCATTAAATTCCAAGCTCGAATACTTAATAAATCAAACTTCCAATATATCGCAGTACAAATTATGGCCCCGGGGTAAAAATTGGCCCCATCCTAGGGGTCACTTGATTTACATAGGCTTAAATAGGAAAATTTAAAAAATCTTCTTGTCCAAATCTCAAGGCCTAGAGCTAAGATATTTTGTATGTAGTGTTGTCTAGTGGTCCTCTACCAAGTTTGTTCAAATTATTGCCCTAGAGTCAAAATTGGCCCTGGCCTAGGGTTTACTCTATTTTATATAGGCTTATAAACAAATAATGACTAATCTTACTAGAGATGGCATATTAAGAACACATCAAATTGTTTGGTTTTTAGGACCAAAAAAAATTCTCAAAGGTATGAAATTGATTTAAACTTCAGTTTATAGTAATAGTCAGTTTGTGTTAAATTATTTGCATTGGTAAGCTTATTCAGTTATGTTGAATCATCAGTAATTGTAATCCATTTGCCCATCACTAATAACTAGTGTTACACATCTTTGTGTGAATGAAACTAGCATACATGTGTAACAAATCTGAAACTTAAAAATTTGATTAAATGCCTATTTCTACATATAAATACATATTCAATGGCATTGTACAATGGAAAACAAAAGCAAAAAAAAAATAGATGAAATACACAAAATATACACTTCAGAATGCACATGTAGTAGACTAGTTCATCTATTACACACAGTTAAAATAGTGTAGAATAGTTCTTGAAATAGTATGATTTCAATTTATGTTCGAAAATGTCCACAGAATCACATTGTCTCAGGCTAACAGGTAATTCATTCCTTAATTTTGGACCTATCATACTGAAACTTCTGTCTGAAAGTTTTGTTCTTATAAGGAACCTCATAACAACCAATAGATGATACTGATGATCTTAAGGTACGTTTTGACACTTTATGAGACAAAATTTCGATTAGATAAGGCAGTGCATTTCCTACTGAACAGTTAAACATGTATGTTAAAATCTTAAATCATATACATGCTTTAATGGGAAGCCAGTGAAGATCAAATAATGCATTTCTGGAACTATCGTACTTGGAACGGTTTAACACAAGTTTAGCACACATATTTTGTATACGTTGAAGTTTTGATAATTCAGATAGAGAGATGCCAAAAAGAATGGCATTGCAGTTATCTAAGTGAGATATAACAAATCTGAACTAAGTTTAATGAAGTAAATTACTAACACTCAACTGTTGGGTAAGCCACACACAATATTGTTGTTATGGACAATAAATAACCAATATCCATTGATTCTGATTTTTTTGTCTGGTCAGAAACTAAAAATATCCCTGTATAGAATGTCAATACTTTGTGGAAATCTGTTTAAATAAGTGGTAATTGTCATCACAAGAGTTGACTTTATAAGCTCTATGAACTGATTCATGATATAATCAATTCTGTATGTCTTCTATTGGGTAGGATCCAGAGGTGGCTCAAGCATTCATGGATGTGAGCCAGAATCCAGCAAACATTTCTAAGTACCAGAACAATCCTAAAGTGCAGAAAATCATTCAGAAAATGTCTGAGAAGTTTGGTATGCCTGGTGGTGGTGATGGTGCCGGGGATGACATGCCACCTGGCCCACCTGGTGGAGCACCTGGTGGAGGGGCTGGGGGGGCTGGAGCGACCCAGTCACAGCCTGATCTTGGTGTAGATTAACCTGGTCAGTCACATCTATCATGATAATAAAACATGTACTTTATTTCTATGGTTTATGTTTTATTATACCCCCAGATATGAAATACTATACTATAGTATATGGGGGCTATATTGGATTCACGCTTGTCGGTCGGTCCGTGGGTCTGTAGACACAATTTGTCCGGAGAATTTCTCAGCAACTACTTACAGGATTTCAATGAAACTTCACTGAAGTGATCAGTAGTAAGCCTATTTGTGCATGTTTAAAGCATTTTTCGTTCGGATTGATTTTCACTGAGTTATAGCCCTTAGTTGTTTTTATACAGTATATACAATAGGCAAATTTTGTCGGGACAATTTCTCAGCAACTACTCACAGGATTTCAATGAAACTTCACAGACGTGATCAGTAGTAAGCCTAGTTGTGCATGCTTAAAGCATTTTTCGTTTGGATTGATTTTCACTGAGTTATAGCCCTTTGTTTTTTCTACAGTATATACAATAGGCAAATTTTGTCCGGACTATTTCTCATTAACTATAGACAGGAATTCAATGAAACTTCACAATAATAATAAATAGTTAGCTTAGTTGTACATGCTTAAATCATTTTTCATTTGGATTGATTTTCACTGAGTTATAGCCCTTTGTTTTTTCTACAGTATATACAATAGGCAAATTTTGTCCTGACTATTTCTTATTGACTACTGCCAGGAATTCAATAAAACTTCACGGAAGTAATAAGTAGTTAGCCTAGTTGTGCATGCATTAAGCTTGTCTTAGTTGGTTAAAATTTTTACTGAGTTATAGCCCTTTTTTGTTTTTTATACAGTGTATATACAATATCTCAGTAACTACTCATAGGAATTCAATGAAACTTCACAGAAGTTATAAAAAGTAAGCCAAGTTGTGCATGCAATAGCCAGGTTTTGTTTGGATTAATTTTCACTGAGTCATGGCCCTTTGTTTTATACAATAAGTAAATTTTGTCCATACCATTTCTCAGCAACTACATGCATGAAACTTCTTAGAAGTGATAAGTAGTTTGCCAAGTTGTGCATGTCCACAATAGGTTTTGTCCAAGTAAATTTTAATGAGTTGTGGCCCTTTGTTATTTTTTATATAATGAATATTTAGAAACTGGTCAGGTTATTTCTAAGCAACAATTTGCAGGTATTAAAAAAATGAAAATGCATTATATTTCCCTCTGTAAAAGGTAACAATAACTGTGTCAAGGCTGCATCTGGGGGTATTCATCACCTTTAGTGATAGTTCTAGTTCAAGCTGTATTTAATTAATGTTTATTTTATCTGATGTATGTAATTATGTCCTTTGAAATAAAGCTGGATAAATGAGATTGTATTCTATGAAACCAACATTTCTTTTAAGAATTTTCTAATAACTATTGACTGTTCAGACAGAAGTATAACCATCTCATTCAGATAGATCACTGGTATATGAGCGAAAAATCACTGGCAGTGAATGTAAACATAAATATCAAGTTAATTACCTGGTCTACTACCAGTATATAATAAATGAACAGTTTGTCACATTTAGATCTTAGGACATTCATCGTGCTTCTTCATGCACGACTCAGGTTTTAGGGGACATTTGAGTGTTCTAATAGTTGAAGTACTAGAGTTTTATGAGATACATTTTACTTATAGAATGATTTCCATATGTTTCAGGTAGCTGTGGTGCTACATATCACACGTATCTACACACAACAGAGTCTGTGGAGTTTTTATATATTCTGAAAGATTGTTAGTTTGACACTGTCTATATTTGTTCAGTGATTGGATGGAATTTATAAGTCTAGAAATGTTAAGATACATCTTTAGCTGATCTGATGATCAATGTAGAGTTTTCTCTTGTAGAAGTTGTTTACAGAGGAAGACCTTATTCTTTGATACTGTTAACATTAATGTTTCCAATAATAAATGAATAGTATGCCAGTGTTCTAGCTAAATTACTGGATGTAGACGTCATTAGGCATATTTTGATTGTATGTTTAGATTGTTTTATGTGGGTTTTATTGATTATTGAATTAATTTTTTATAATTATTTAACCTGTACTTTCAATCTAGTAAGTATTATGTAGGAATAAATATTCGCTTTAAGAGATGTTGGTGATTAATTTCTTCTAATTGCTGTTAAGAATTTATATACTCCTATTTTAAATTATTGTTTTGCTGTAAATGATTTGTTTTATGTGAAACTTGTACTAGCGGTCCAGTATATGTCACTGTCCTATAATCATAGATGTCATTCATAGAACATTACGAGATATGATAATATTCATTACGTCTTCTTCAACATGATAATCATTAGAACATGGTTTTTAGAACCTCACCTTACATTTTAGCCTGTATGCATATTTTGGGTTTAAAGCTTTTGGTCATTTTTATCTTTCCATTTTTTTCCTTGGCTACAACAACCTTGTAAGATAGTAATTCATGATGTTTGGTCATAGCCTTTTATTCATATTTTATAATTGAACTCTATTTAACTTGCCTTTAAATCACCAAGAGTTAATTGTTAATGCACGTTTGTTCTTCACATGATCATGTACTGTGTCAGATTTTGTAACCCATTTTCATTTAATGAATAAAAGGTAAAATGTATTGATCTTACTGTGTTTTTAACCTGCTCCTCCCTCCCTCACATAAGTTGGAGCGACAATATATTGATAGTCTACTTAAACTGTCCCATTGTGATGTATTCAAGATAATATAAACTCATCCTTGGTATGTCTTCAGTGTCCCATTACTCAAACCACACCCAGGAAGAAATATTTAGGCACACAAGTCCTAAAAAAGACAAATGACTTGTATAGTGACTAACACTTCTGTATACTCATTTTATTTTTGGGTGTAGCACCGTTTTTCAACAAGATATCTAATATATACCAAGGTCATTCACCTAACAAGTTATCAGTTATATACCAAGGTCATTCACCTAACAAGTTATCAGTTATATACCAAGGTCATTCACCTAACAAGTTATCATATACATCAATTCACCTAACAAGTTATCATATATACCAAGGTCATTCATTAACAAGTTACCAATTATATACCATGGTCATTCACCTAACACGTTATCAGTTATGTACCAAGGTCATTCACCTAACAAGTTATCCTGGACTGTATTTTAACCAGTACTAACTTGTCTTTACACTAGTGTGTTATATTATTACTCAGGGAAGTATCCAGTTAGGTATACATGTAGTATTAAATCCTGTTACTCAGTAGTTGATTGTTCATAGCATTGAATCATCTCAGACAACAAATGTAGTAAGCATGACCAAGACAACATTTTCCATGATATCAAAATGCATGTTTTATTACAAAAACTGAATATTACATGATATATCAGTATGTAAATATAAAACGTAACTGAGCATTTTCTCCTGATGGAGATGGTAAGAAAATATAGCAAAGAATCTGTCTAGAAGTAAAAACAGTACAAAGAACAAAATCTACTGATATGAAACATATATAAACTGTAATAATTAAAAAAACAAGAGGACCAAGATTGCCCTATAATGCTCACATGACACTGTTCACTCATTAAAACAGTTTTGAAATGGTGACCTAGTTTTTGACCCAAGATGACCCATGTTAGAACTTGTCAAAACCATGAAAACTACAGCATAGACAAGGTTTTCCTAAGATTTGATCTCGTGACCTAGTTTTTGACACCAGATGACCTATGGACGAATTTGTCTTGCATATCATTAAGACAAACATTCTGACAAGGTTTCATGAAGATACAATCAAAACTTGACATCTACAGTATTAATAAGGTTTTCCTAAGATTTAACCTCGTGACCTAGTTTTTGACCCTAGGTGACCCATATTTAAACTTGTCCTTAATATCATTACAAGGTTTCATGATAATCCAATCCAAACAGTGACTTCTTGAGTGTTCACAAGGTTTTCCAGCAATTTGCTCTAGTGACCTAGTTTTTGACCGGAAATGACCCATTAGTGTTCACAAGGTTTTCCAGCAATTTGCTCTAGTGACCTAGTTTTTGACCGGAAATGACCCATTATCAAACATGACCTACATAGTATTAAAATAAACATTCTGACAAAGTTTCATGAAGATCCAATCAAAATAGTGATTTCTAAGTGTATTTGGCCTTGGTGACCTAGTTTTTGACCCCAAATGGCCCAATATCAAACTCATCCAAGATTTTGGCGATATTTATTAACATTCTGACCCAGTTTTGCTAAAAATGTGGCCCCTAGTGTGTTCACAAGGTAAAGTTAGACGACGCACGACGCCGGACGCAGACTGATCAGAAATGCTCACCCTGTCACTTTGTGACATGTGAGCTTACAAACAGAAAACTACCACACCAAAACAAGTCTTTTTTATGCATGTTGTGTCCTACGCGTATTATGCTTTTCAATGCAAGCAGTCAAATACATTTTTCAAAGATATGATCTATCTACTGTTAAGAAACAGTGAATTATGTCAGTACATGCTTGTATTCCGTATTT
The DNA here is from genome assembly GCA_964023205.1 of Lutraria lutraria. NCBI lineage: Eukaryota > Metazoa > Mollusca > Bivalvia > Venerida > Mactridae > Lutraria > Lutraria lutraria. Next base: position 22,553,487 of record OZ026833.1, read on the forward strand.
TTTAATGTTACAATTCCGTATGTTTAAACAAATTATTACATACATGTACATCCATTCTGGCTAACATGAAGCAAATAACATGCAGTTTATACAACTACTGATTAGGTTTACGATCTAATTAATATCTTGATATATTGATACTTTGATATACTCCCAGTCAATGGAAAACAAATGGACAAATTTACAACACAATCATTTATACAAAATGACAAATCAACAATAATTCATCATAAAGGGGACACACTTTCCATACAATCTTTCATACAAACAGACAAATTTACAAAACAAACTTTCATACAAAGGACAAATGTACAATACAATCCTTTATACAAAGGACAAATGTACAATACAATCCTTTATACAAATAGGACAAATGTACAATACAATCCTTTATACAAATAGGACAAATGTACAATACAATCCTTTATACAAATAGGACAAATGTACAATACAATCCTTTATACAAAGGACAAATGTACAATACAATCCTTTATACAAATAGGACAAATGTACAATACAATCCTTTATACAAATAGGACAAATTTACAATACAATCCTTTATACAAATAGGACAAATGTACAATACAATCCTTTATACAAATAGGACAAATGTACAATACAATCCTTTATACAAATAGGACAAATGTACAATACAATCCTTTATACAAAAGGCAAAATTACCAAACAATCTTTCATACAAAGATAAGATTTCTTATACAATTGTTGAGACAAATGGTTACATTATAATACCGGGTTTAATCATTCATACAAATAAACCAGTTACACTTGCTCAAAGATAGAAAGACAGTAGCATATTCCATATTATAAATGTGTGCACATAATGATCATATTACAAAAACAAGAGGGCCCTTTACTCGCTCACCTGAGTAAAGACTGCCACTTCTTTCATATCATTGCAACTTATTTCATATCAACATTTAACTAGGTCAGAGCCTTACACTGACCAAGAAATCATCAAGACAGATATTTTCAGCAACTTTCATCAAGATTTGATAAAAATGTCTCTAAAGTGTCAACAAGGTTTTCCAGGGATTTGACCCGGTGACCTAATTTTTTTACCCCAGATGACCCATATTCAATCTTGTCCAAGATATTATTGAGACAAACAATCTGACAAGGTTTGGTGAAGATCCAATCAAAACTGTAACCTATAGAATGTAAACATGGTTTTCTGGGGATTTGACTAGGTGGCCTTATCTTTTACCCATGATGACCCATGTTCAAACTCATTAAAGATATCATTGAGACAAACATTCTGACATGGTTTGATGAAGATCCAATTAAAACTGTGACCTCTGGAGTGTTAACCCAAATTGTGGATGCCAGACATTGATTGATATTAGAGCCGAGCACTATGTGCTCAGGTGATCATGTGTGATAATACATTTTTGTTTTCAATTTAACACAAAAAATTGAGGTAATTTGATGGACCATTTGCTAATTAAATATACCACAGGTGGAATTTAAGCAAAATATTAATGCCAATAATACAGTTTTGAATTTTATAATAGCATTATGGAGTAATAATAATCATTTATTAACAAACGTCAATTATTACAATTTTTTTCTCACCATAAAAAGAGAAATGGTTTTAGTATATTTGTTTATTTCTTCACACATGTGTATAAACAAAATGAAAACATGCTAAACTTTAGGACCAACTCTTATAAGAACATGAGGTATTTATTCATTAAGTAGAATAACTTGCAAGTCTTTGATGAATAAAGAGCAAAGTCTTACAAAGGAGAACATTTCAACTCTGAGCAGTGATCACAGAGAATTGGACATACATGTATTGTATATCATGATACAGATAGTCCAGTGGATGAAAGACAGCATTTTTTGTTCATGTTTCTAATTCACCTTTTGTAAAACAACCCATACAACAGCTACACAGTGCCACTTACATCAAATGTTTAAAAGAAGACCCAACTACATTTCTATTATCATCATCAGTAGGTCTCAAATAGTTTCAATATTCCTAATGTACATACAATCCTAGTTAATAGTTCTCATCTGCATGCAGTGGCCGGGTGCATTTGTTCATCTGATAGAGTCACCTGTAGTTAACCTAAAGAACAAGTACATAATTTGTATGCTGCTTAATGTAACCAGCTGACTTGAGCAAGTACAATGTAATAATATTTTGATTTAATATTTAAATAAAACACAACAGCCATTTTGACTTATTTTCTTTATAACATGAATTCTTGGTTCAACTTAAGGTATCTGGCTTGAATGTCAGGTCAAATCAAGTTTCACCAATTTATAGATTTAACAAGATGTGTTTTATAAACACCATGCCCCCCTCCGTTTGCCCTTTTTGAAAATGCACAGGTCCTGTAGAGATTGTCATGATGAACCAAGATATGAAGTTTGATGATTGCAGGTGGTAGCGTTTTGATTTGAAACAAATATTACATTTGATTGGTCTTATAAAAACCAATATCGCACGTAATTTACAAATTTTTTAAACGTCCTCCGTTCGTTAGATACTTGACTTTAAAGAAATTCCGTACCCAGAACCCCCCTGTTTATTACATATTACGCCATAGAAAAAATTAAGAAAACAAGTATCAAAATTCTGAGGCACTGTTCCCTGGATTAACATTTCCACTACAAAATACTGAAAACCACTTTGAAATCAGTCATCAAATAAGACTGCAATGTTAATTAAAAAACGACACCTACTGTATTTATTTAAGCTGAGAAATTAACAATTTATTAGGCTTAGATCATTAGGCTTAAATTAAAATTAAGTTTGTTTGCCCTTTACCGACCGACCCGGTAAAATCATGCCGACTCAAAAAATTTTATTGCAAAATCTGGGAGAACTTTATTTTTATACTTGGGAAAATATACATGTACTCAGTACTTTCGATAGACATTTTAAGTAGGTATCATTTGAAAATTGAAGTAATGAAGGGAAACAATAATGTGTGTTAAGGCACTGAGTACATGTTATGGTTGATTAAAGCACACAATAAATGGTTGTACGGTAGCAGAATACATAAATTGACTGTAGAATGCTTCTAGATAGAATTGCAATTTCATGCTAGGTAAAGGTCAAATTCAGAAATAAAATAAAATATTTTTCCTACCTACCGACCCTCTTCTAAAATTCAAAGGGCAAACAAACATATATTTAATTTAGCCCTATCGTCTCATGAAATCAACAAATTTGGTGCAAAGCCAATAAAAATCGCAAATAATTACGGTTCAATAACTGAAACCACACACCCAGGTTTGATGTATAGTAAGAAATTTTATCACAAATTATTGTCATTAACAAATTAATAGTGCCATATCGTACCAATGGCAATACAATGCACATTACATTAGAGATGGTTAATGCTGATAAGGAAAAGTTCACTGTTGATAAAGGGATGCAGTATTTATCTCAATAAAACACCATTTTTGTGCGTTCAGTTAGAATTTTTTGTTGCTTGGTATTAAAGTATGATATTTAATCTTTGTAAATAACTTAAACTTTTATTTTACGTTTTTTAGTGATTTTAGCCAATCCAGTTACGTTAAATAAAGGAACATAATATGAATTGCTACATTGTATTAATTAATTAATACTCCATAAAGATATTTTGGAAACAAACCAAACAATTAGTTTGTGAAGCTATTAAAGGTGATTCATCATTACAGCAGGCTTTCTTTAAGATGAAATCACCTGAAGTTTACATTAAATTATAATTAAATTGATAAGCAATATAAAAGTATACAAATTTATGTAATTATTTCAAGTAAATGTGTCTTCACATAAATGAGAAATAGCAAAAATTCTAAATAAAGTTTGTACTATTAACAGACCATTCCTAGACAACATATATGAGGCAGTAAAAACAACAACAATAATACAACATATGAAAACATTTTGTGCGAAACAAAACTGAAACCTTTCAGAGAGTATCTTTATAAAATGCTTGCTTTGTTGTAAATGACCATTCTCTCGTAATTGTGAAACACAAGACTACCTGTTGTTAACTTTGTACTTATCATGTCATAGGTGGCACACATTGTGGAGCCTCTAATATGCCTTTAACTGAAATTGTAACAAAAAAGAAGAAACCAACATAAATGCTAACATCTCACATCAATGTTGTAGATAGGCCAAAAATGTTTAATACAAAACAGGAACGAAAACTTTTTAAAGTAATAAATGCCAGGTACACTTCTTCAAGGACAAAATTGTCTCAAGAAATGTGTATAATAGGAATCCATAAGATAGTACAAAGCATAATAACTTCCCTCATCTCATAATGCAAATTTAAGTTAAACTATTCGTAATGGAAACAAACAAAGTTATTTTATGGAACACATAATTCAATAAATTAATTGAGCAAGCATTTGTCTTCAATGAAATTTGTGAAACAATCTAAGAACAATGTTCTAATATATATAGCGTACCAAAACACTTCAAACTGTGTTCATTTCACATAGGCATGATCTCTGTAAGCTGTAACATAACGTTCATTTGTAAATGATAAATTACTGTCCTCCCCATTCAGTGATTCTGTACCAGAGTCAGAGAGAGAGTCACTATCATCACAAATATCCTTTTGTTGTAATAACACATAGCTGTGATCAGTGTCTGTTTTATTTTCTGTAAACAATGAAATTCCTCCTTCAGTTGAGTTTTTTCTTGTCTGTATGATCAAGTCAGTGAGGGGTAACTCTGCCGTGGAATCACTCATTTCTTCATAAGTGTGATCTAGAAATGGCTGATTGGGAAAGGCAATACTAGTCATTAACATAGCATCAGCTTTATCTGACTTAATATCAGATTCACATTTAGCAGAATCAGCAACTGCTTGAGATGAATCTATTCCATGCGTTGAAAGATTTGATGGGTATTTACATCTATCTGGTTCCTGGCTTGGACTAGCTTTAAATTTTTGCCACACAACAGCCTGATAACTGTGATCCAGGAATGGTGACTTTGTGAAATCTTTCCTTTTCAAAATGTAATTGTCATCAAATAAATTCATATTGTCATTACTACGACCACGTTTCACACCAGCATTCTTTGGAAAACAATCTTTTAATTTCTGACTATATGAATGATCCATGTTTGACTGAAGTCGATCAGGTAGTGATGAGGAGGCTTCATTATCAGCATGGCCTTCAATGGTCATTCTTGAAAGATCAGGGTCCGACAATCCAGGTAAAATACATTTTTCAGAGAATACGTCAACAGTTTTCACATTGATATTTTCAATAGAATGACACTTGTCTGATATTGAATCAAATCCTGTAACATCCAAGGCACTGTCATTGGAACGATAGTGAGGTAGCATTAAGGGAATCAACATATTTCTGTCTGAAGTGTCATTTGGACCTGTAGACAAATCTTCATACGATAAACTTGATGATTTACGGTGCCAGCGATTAGCAAGCTTACTGCAGAAAGCGTAACAGTGATCTTTGTCCATTCCATTTAGAGCGTTCTTTTTATCAGTGTAAGCATACGAGTGTTCGTGTCTGGGATCTTCCTCTAAAGCAAGAGCGGTGTGTACCAATGTTTCAAAAGATGACATCGTTCTTTCAAATTTATCCTCTTTACCTCGTGCTGGGTCAGAATAATCAGTTTTTACCAGAATTTCCACGCAGTCTTCCATAACACTGTCCGTAGTGGAATTTTGTTCAGTTTCCATCGTATTGCTTGACCGAGGTATATAGTGCCGTTAAACGATCAGTTTTTTCGAAGGCGATATAGCTTCCTCTTTCCTTTTGATGAATTTTACGTTTCGTGTCGTAGTGGTATTGAATCGAATCGATGATTGACAGGTCAGGGGTCAAAATTACAGAATCGCTTCCGTTAAAGGGAAATAACTATTATGAATATCGACAATTAAACTGGTTCCCGTTCCATGATGCAGTGCACCATAGGTTGTACACACAAGTCAACGGGAACCAGTTTAATCGACAAGAAACTGGTTCCCGTTCCATGTTGCAGTGCACCAAAGGAACAAAACTCCCCGCAGCGGTTACCTCCCTTGATCAGTACATTAACGTTATATTAGCAAAGCGTGACGTAACTGGTGTGAGGAGTTCGCAAACAATGTGTACACTACGGTAGCGCTATGGATAATATAAACAAGTTTCAATAATGTATCTGAACAAGGGATCAAACAGACAATCAGAAAATTATTTTTTTAATTGTTTAATTGTATGTCCGTGCATCTGTCTGTCATCTCATTTCATTCATATTGATCTACTAATTAAACTTATTAGCCCAGCTAACAACAATATTTTCCAATGGCACCCAGAACAATTATCCCATATGTGATTTATATCCCAACTAGTACACGAAAAAAAATCACAAACTAAAATGTTACCCAGAATTGGCCAGAATGCGCCATTTAATGTTGGTAATTTGAAACAAAATATTTTAGTAGCGTTATATATGGAGCTGACGCCATAAATTATGACAGTATACGTTGCAGCACATTAATGACAGTTTAAACTTTTTAAAATGAAACTTTAGGTCTTGTACATTTTTTTTAAATCCTACAAGCCTATACTTAAAATAGAGTTAACCCCGGGGCGGAGTCAATTTTGACCCAAGGGCAATAATTTGATCAAACTTGGTATAGGTCCACTAGACAATGCTATACACACCAAATATCTAAGCTCTGTATGCATTGTAGTTTCTGACAAAAAGATTTTTAAAATGTTCCTATGTAAGTCTATGTAAAATCAAGTTACCACAGGGGGAGCCAATTTTGACCACAGCTAGGGTCGTAATTTGAATAAACTTGGTAGAGGCAAGGACATGTATGTATATAAGTCCTTGGTAGAGGTCCACTAGACAATTTAACAAACCACATATCTAAGCTCTAGTTTCGGACGAGAAAGCTTTTAATGTTTGTACCTATTTGTTCCAGTGTCAATCGGTGTTTTTAATGAAATTTATTTATTGAACAACTTTGGTAGAGCTTCATGCAAGGAACATATAATCATTTCTGTTACAAAATTCCGAAAACCGCTTTGAAATCCATCATCAAATAAGGCGGTGATTTTAAGCTAGTATAATTAACAATTAAAAAAAGTGTCAGATCATTATCGTCTCATAAAATCAACGAATTTCGATTAATTAATTGATCATGATCGATGCATCCCATTCAATTTTGATAGTCAATCAAAATTGCAAATGTTTACGGTTCAACAGTTAAAACTCCACACAAATGTTTGACGTCTATAAATGATTAATTAAATTATTAATTGTCATGAACGAATTAATGTAGTATGTTTCCCTGTCACTGGTAAATACGATACGAAAGCTGATGAAACCAATGTCAGACCGATATGTGATTGGTTACTAAAGTATTAACAAATACTGGTTAACGTACACGTACTCAAGCTAATGTTATGCTGGGTTTATTTTGTATTTTTATGTCTCTTTGTTCTTGTATTTATAATGTTTGAATTTGAATGTTTTATAGTCAAACCGCGTTTTATACATTAATATGTTCAATTATTTGTTTGTCTATAACACTTGATAATCGTATATACTGCATTCTAGCTTTATCGTCATTCGCCTTAGTTTAATCAAGGACTTATATACATACAGAACAGAACAGAACATATACTTTATTAACTTGTACAACATGTACATCGTTATAACATATATACAGAATATATATACACAAAATCATACATATTAATCTCTACACAATAAAGACATTGAACCAGGAATGCGAGGCATGTGACTAAGACCCAGCAGTCCTGTATATTCCACAGTAGGGAGTCCAATAAAACTGACAGGGTCATTGATAGAATAGCTTCTAATTACATAATCAGTCACTTAAATTTATGGCTAATATATAGCTACTGTACAGATACAATGTACTTACATTGATTCAAGGTTTAATTAAAAAAAATATATTTTTTAAAGTATGTTTATATTAAATGCAAAATATTAAGAATAAGACAACTCATTTAATATGATTAAAGAAATTAATTACTCAAATAAATGCAAACACGTTAGCAAATATATGTATCTCACACCAATTAGTTAGGTCTGGATGATTTTAATAAATTAAACGTCCATTTTGTGAATTTAATACAAACGTATCCTGACACCTTTTATACCTGTTAAATATTTCTAAACAATATATTTTCTCAGGCAGTACTGGCATAAACATAGTTTCTTTGCAAGTTATTTTAATAAAGATTATAATAGTTATCTTGTAAAAAATAATTTCATGTATAAATAGAATGATTTGATTTAGAAATAGAAGAAGCATTCAGTTGCATTTTTCATGTATTAACTGTTATTACATAATCTGGTAATTATAAAGGACAACATTCATTAATTACATAAAATGCTTATAAAAACACCAGGAAGTTGTCCATAAACTAATTATCACTAAAATCAATAAAATGTATGACCCTCTTATATGACTAGGTGTCAAGTCTACAGACACTTAGCTGACCGTGAAAAGACAGGATTAATCCCAGTAGGGGCAATAAAAAAATTAAGAGATTAGACCTCATGTGGATTTGGGGGGGGGGGGGGGTCACTTATATGGTAGCTATTCAATATAGGGGAATTTTGACAAGGTATTGTAACCCGAACTTTGTTTTATATAATTTGTAGTTTTTACATTTACTCGAGTTGTTGATGATTGAGAACCAATCGTTAATAAAAAGGTCGCTTTGAGCCACTTATGATTTAGAAAATTATAATTATCAGTCCACATTTAGTTAATATTTCTTGTACTTTTCTGATCTTAAACTTAAACGTTTCTGGTATTATTCATTTTGACCAATATGATATCATTCTTGTTTCAATATCACTTTGTAGTGGTTTGGTACCGGTTTCACCATATACTATACTATATATTTGGTGTACTTGATTTTAAACCTAATATATATTTCAATAACTTGAGCTGAACCTTCTCTAAAACGTTATTATTACCGTAGTCCCAACATTCACATCCATACAAAATAATCGGTTTGACCGCCTGCGGTGAGCTCGACATAGTCGCCACAATGGCGGTTGCGTGTCTGTGCGCTAGTTAGTTAGTTAGTGAGTGAGTTAGTGTGTCCGTCCGGATCCTTGTCCGGGCTGTATCTCCCTTATGCATTGACACTTTTTAAAATAACTTGGCATAGTTGTTAAACACCATGAGACGGTGTGCAGTGCGCAAAATCCAGGTCTCTAGCTCAAAGGTCATACTTAGAGGTCAAACGTCAAAAAATGAGCATTATAGACCTTGTCAAGGTCACACTTAGAGGTCAAACATAAAAAATAATCATTATACACCTTGTCAGGGCTGTGTCTCCCTTATGCATTGAATTATTTGAAAATGACTTGCCATAATACAATGAGACCATGTGTCTTGGGCAACACCCAGAATTTCAAAGGTCAAGATTACACATTCGGTCAAATATAGTTTCCTTGTCTAGGCTGTGACTTCTGTTTGCATTCAAGGATTTTGAAATAAATTGGTATATAAGTTTACTTCAATGAAATCACCCATATTTGTAGTTCAAAGGTTAAGATCACAAGCTGGCTATACAGGGGGCTCGACATGTTGCCCTTGGGTTTTTTAGTATCAAATAGTTCAATATTAGTCAGCTAGGTCTATTGGTAAGTGTAATTCCTTCGATCGTTTTATTAATTCGTACATTACTTTTGTAGCTTATTTTGGCAATAGATTTTTTCGCTGATGCAAAAGAACAATTTCTATTAAAAAGTATTCTTAGATATTTGTATTCGTTTACAACTTCGAGGTTTTGTAACGGACCCAAATTTAAATTCGTGACGCATTTGGCGTCCGGTTTAACATATCAAAATTTTGGACTTCGCTGTGTTAACAGTTAATTCCTTTTTTGACAATATCTTTCATAAAGCATTTTGTAAATCAATGGCTGAATCTGAAAAAATAACCGTGTCATCTGCATTTAAAAGCATAAATAGTTTCACAAACTCGATTAGTCTATTGTCTAGTTCATGTTTGTTACATGTAATACCAGCGAAAGAATGGTAAACAACATCATCTTGGCCTACTAATGTATTTCACGGTTAATATAAACCATATGCACAGTTTATTTTGCGCTTTAGTATACTTGTACGCGTAATCCGTTAGTATATATATATATTGAATTTAATCGTACTTCAGAAGATCTCTCAGAAATCACCTAATGTAAATCAGTGTCAGATTACATATCTTTACACGCACGGTAATGTGAATTAAACTCTCCACAGAATGCTTTTGCTGTGATTATTGTATTAAAATTGGGTTTGGCCACAAACGTGTCATATTATCTGTATAATGCGACGTCTCATTGATATTGACGTGGGAGGGACAGTGGTGTAAGGGGTAGAGCGTCGGACTCCTAACCCGAAGGTTGCAGGTTAATTAGAATCCCGTTATTGTCGGAATTTGACCGGAACATTCACAATCCCTTCTTTCGGCGCGAGTACTGGTCAGAATCCACGAAGCAGTCATCGAGAGTTGTTAATATAAGTTGTAAGAACTTGCTCTACAATCGATGAAAAATAAATAAGTTTAGACTATAGACTTTACGTAGACTGTGGAATTGACGTAACATTACAAATACGTACGACGTGTGGGGATATTAATTGTTCATTTCGAAATACAGAACATTCTACAGCTTCTGCAGATTGTTGAAAACATGCGTTGACTTTACTAGAATATACATATTAACATGCTCAATTGGGATGAGGTCAGAAGAAACGGCAGGCCTAGGCAATTAAGACATTGCATGATCGACACCATGCATTTGTATTCAGATATTGCTATGTTAGCTGATGTATATGAGGAGGTGCATTGTCATGCATCAATGGGGCATGCTCGTTAATGAATAGAACTTTGCTTTATATGTGACTTATAAATGTCTGCGCAATTTTATCGACGGAGTCACCTCAATTCGTAGCTGAATTGCGAGTTGAAAATCTTCAATTGTGTTTTTCTTACTCGTAGAAGACACTGCATGTACAATTTAAAGGATTTATTTAACCCAGATGTCCAGATGTATCCACGTATTGCTTGATAAGCAATTAATGTGCTTCACATGGTAAACGTCTGACATGTATAATATAAGGTTTATGACCGATATAACTAAATTTAAGTTATCCTAAAATGAAAGGTAAACATATTATATAACGGTTGAGTACGGAATCTTGTTAGTGTCCTGTGAAATGTCCCTCGTCCCCGAACGCGACGCACAACGTGATACGACCGTGCAGGTAGTTGAATTGTGAATGTGGTTATAATTTTGACAACTTACTGGTGTCAGATATACTCCCCTCGAATTTACATTGACTTCCTATTAGAAAGTTCCTTGTGTTTCAATGCATCTAGTACTCCACATTTCAGGTGATATGTATAGTCCCTGAAATATTTAATTGTATAGAATTTCATCGCTCCTCTCCTATTGTTTCGTTGATTTCGTGAAATGCTGAATTTCAGATAATACAAGCGTTGCGCGAAAAAAATCAGTGAATAAAAGTTTTATTTAGTTGATATCTTTAAACACTACCTATGAAATCTTATGTTAGCGTTTGAACTCCTGAGAATTATACAGTGTACTGCAATTTTTAAAATGGCTTTATTAAATTCATAATAACTTGTATTTTTATTCACTTCTAAGTCCGTGTCATGTGAGCTTCCGTCAGAAATCAACAACCCACTAAATAATGATTTGAAGAATAATTACTCAATATGGGATGCTGCGAAAGTTGTCTTAAAGATCAATCAAAAGATTATGATGTTAGTATCTACGACTGACTTGCATGTCATTGTTTAAATGCATGTTAACTTTGAATTTTATAATGGAGTGGTACCCGGATATATTTTTTCGGATAGTCTTTGTGTGACAATATTCCGACACTGATGATATTATGATTTAGAAGCCGTATTTTATTGTTGAAATTAATTTTTCCTTGTTGTCATCTTTTGTATTTTAGTATTGTGTTTTTCCATATTTAGGGATTGGATGGTCCACGTGAAAGTGATCCTCTAATCAATCCTGTGAACGGGCAAGCATCTAATCAACAGTTTGGGTGAGATGTACTCCTTTTCTCTCTGTTTTTATTTAAGGAAAAATTTGGTGGTAGAAAGGCGAATTATAACTGTGTAAGTTCACTGTAAGCAGAAATTTTGAATATGAAATCATCTAAACATTCAAAGAATTATTTACTACTATAGTCAGTACCCCGTTTACCGGTGTTAACTGTTATCCAAATAACGGTGCATCTTATAATATCCGTAATATACACTCATCGTGCATAACTTACCATTGTCAACAAAGTAAAACATCATTTTGAGGATAAGTATGCATTAAAATTAGTTTTATATTAAAAATACATGAAATATGAATTACTCAATAAAAATATGTAGCTTTTCTCTGAAAAACTAGATTTCTTTCACTGCCGTCTGCATTTTTGAATGCAGGTGCTCATTTTACGCCATGTGACATTCAGAGGTTTCTTCTTGAACATTATTATTTAGATCAAGGACTTAAATATACATGTATGGATTTGCAACTGCTAAATAATAGCTCAAACGATATCGTTAGACGATCCCACAATGCATTGCTATATACTCAGCAATGTCTGTCAGCTGTAATCGGGTGTTTTAGATCTTGATTATACTAAAAAATCTCTGGCAATTGGGTACGGGAAATTGGTAAGGATGCAACAAATTCCTTACAGATATTGAGATACATTTATTTTTTATAATCCACAAAGTATAAATATAAGCATTGAAAAAGGCATCAGTCAAACATTTTAAATTCCAAGATGGCGGACTTCTATTATAATCCTTTCGTCTCCGAGATTAAACATTCGGAATACCACGGATATTTTCGCTGTTATTAACATTCGGATCATCACAGATATTTTCGTATTTTCACTTTTGTAAACAATAGCATGAAATCCAGCTGATTCCCGTGTTATAACCACAGGATTTTACTACTTTTAACTGTTAATACGGAAGTTGTGAATCCATGTATGTATATAAGTCCTTGTTTTGATCATTCGAGGAAAGAAACATGGTGGCCGACTGCATTGTATTTATTGATTGTGGGAACTAGATTAGTACAGATTTTGAACATTTGACTGTTGACATTTGTAAAAGAGATGTGTACTAATAAAATGCAATATTTGGTTCACATCAGTGATTTTTTTTCTTTGTTCCATTTCCGTTCTAAATTTAGCTACACCGTTATGTGGTACCACTTGTATATGTATTACTGCCTACCTATCTCTTTACCAGTGTAAAATGCAGGACAGTACAAGTCTGCAATCATACAACCATTTAATCCTCATAAGCAATTCTTCTTCTTGTCGAAAAACATAAAAATACTCCCAATAACTATAAAATAATACATCAACTGATATGTAGTAACACTGGAAATTCCTGCATCAGTACTAAACTCCAACCAATGTGCGGACAATCTAGCATTTGCAGAAATATCAAAACTGTGTTTTAAGAGATGTACATTAAAATGTGAGAAATATGTTTCAGAGAAATAAAACGGTAAATAAGTGATACGCCACACTTTAAACTTAAGTCTTAGTAGCGTGGACGCACGCAGAAAAAATGTCTGCTGTTGAAGTGTTCCGTACAAATCAGAACGAAACAGGTAAGAACCAGGGCTCGAAATTAACTCAAGTTAGCAAACTATCAACATGTAAGTAAAAAATAGACTTTGCTTGTTCTATGACCACTTGCATTTTTTATTTGTGTTTTTAAAGGGTCTGCTCGAAATAGATTGTCTAAACACCTAGATACAAATATCACTTGGCAGAATATAACTATAAGTGCAGTATGCACATGGAAAAGCAAACGAGAGTGCATTCTTCCAAGGCTGTCAAAACAACACAGTGTGGAACAAGTAGATATTTTTATGAAGATGTTTAGTCTGAACAATCATGTCTAAAACTTCATTCCTATTAGGAATAAAATGTGTTAGGTCTTGGTTGATAGATATGTGCGAGTCATTGTTATTGTCCGGGCGTCAGTGGGAATAGCGTCACCTCGGAAATAGGCATACAAGGGATACTAGTATTAATATTATGGTCAGTCCCCGTTTACTGTGTTATCCGATTAAAGGTGCATCTAATAATATCCGTAATAATTATATACACACTGCATTGTATTTTTCCACTGGGCATTAGATTAGTACAGATTTTTAACATTTGACTGTTGGCATTTGTAAAGGAGATGTGTACATATGAATTACAATATTTGTTTTATGGCAGTGATTTTCTTCAATTTCCGTTCTAAATTTAGCCACACAGTTATCCAGTGCCACCTATAACTGGCACATGCATGTCGCGTCCACTTCTGTTTCTGCTTGGCATTTGTTTACATGTATTACAGTTTACAAACCATGACTTTCAAACATTTTCATCGATGATTTCTACTGTCAAGTTAATTTATCTTTTATACAATCATGTGAATTCAATTCAAAATAATAGTTAATACTGCTATACATACAATGTAATTGTATTGCGTTTTTAGCCCACCTGGCACAAAGTGCCAAGGTGTGTTTTTAGGATCGAGCTGTGTCCGTCGTCTGTCGTCGACAATTTCTTTAAACGACATCTCCTCCTAAACCACTTGGTCAATTTCAACCAAACTTTACATGTGTGTTCCTTGCTTGAAGCTCTGGTTGCTATGGTAACCAGAAGGATTTTTTTTGAAAATCTTCAAAAATCTTCTTCTCAAAAACCAGAGGACCTAGAGCTTAGATATTTAGTGTGTAGCATTGTCTAGTGGACCTCTAACAAGTTTGTTCAAATTAATGCCCTAGGGTCAAAATAGGCCCTGCCCCGGGGGTAACTTGATTTATATAGGCTTATATAGGAAAATTTTAAAAATCTTCTCCAAAACTACAAGGCCTTGAGCTAAGATATTTTGTATGTAGCATTGTCTTGTGGACCTCTACCAAGTTTGTTCAAATTAAGGCCCCAGGGTCAAAATTGGCCCTGCCCCAGGGTTAACTCTATTTTATATAGGAATATTTGAAAAATCTTCTCCGAAACTACCTGGCCTAGAGCTTAGATATTTTGTATGTAGCATTGTCTAGTGGACCTCTACCATGTTTGTTCAAATTATTGCCGTAGGGTCAAAATTGGCCCCACCCCGGGGGTCACTTGATTTAATTAGGCTGATATAGGAAAATTTGAAAAATCTTCTTCTCCAAAACCACATGGCCTAGACCTTAGATATTTTGTATGTAGCAATGACTTGTGGACCTGTACCAAGTTTGTTCGAATTATGGCCCCGGGGGTCAAAATTGGCTCCGCCCCGGGGTTAACTCTAAAAAAAAATCTTCTCAAAAACCAGAGGACCTAGAGCTTAGATATTTAGTGTGTAGCATTGTCTAGTGGAATTCCCCCCCCCCGGGTTTTCTCTTTTATATTGGAAAATTAACTAATCTTCTTGATCAAAACCACAAGGCTTAGAGTTAAGATATTTGGTATGTAGCATTTTCTAGTGGATATCTACTGAGTTTGTTCAAATTATGGCCCCAGGGTCACTTGATTTATATAGGCCTATATAGGAAAATTGAAAAAATCTTCTTGTCCAAAACCACAGATAACTTTTTACCATGACAAATAACTTCCCTTGATTAAATTATCCCTTAGTGTTACGATACTCAGCTGAGCGATATAGGGCCATTATGGCCCTCTTGTTGTTGTTACCGTATTTCAAAAATCGCTCAGTTTTCACTTTTCCTGCATACCGAACAGCTTCCATTAACCTAGCTTCCGTCTAAGAATATAGTTCCGATATTTCAATTCAATGGCTAAATACAAATTCAAATATTATGTGCATATAAGTCAAAATTATATGGCTATGCAATATCGTAGACGAGCAATACAAATCAGTCGTAAAAAATCTAAAGAATCCTCTTCCTCGGGTTACTACAACAATTACTATCAGTTCACACATTTCAAGGAAGGATGACGTCATAATTCTCGTGCTATATATGCTAATAGTCTGGTTCCTTGCTTCTATTATAAACATATAGAAGTCATCATAGAATTCATGGACGATGCAATGATAACTGTGAGTCAGCCAGATATTTAAAAAAGTGATTCATCGGGAAGTTTCAATCGATTAATTTAATGCTTATAACGTTTAACCTTTTTCTTCGAGCATGTCTTCATGTATGATATATTACATTCTGCATAAGTTAAGTATTCAAAGAGGTATTTGGTGTGTAGCATTTTCTAGTGGACCTCTACCAAGTTTGTTCAAATTATTGCCTTTGGGTCAAAATTGGCCCCACCCCAGAGGTCACTTGATTCATATAGGCTTATATGGGAAAATTTTAAAAATCTTCTTGGCCGAAACCACGATGCCTATAGCCTAGATATTTTGTATGTAGCATTATCCAGGGCTCGACACTAACAGTGGTCCGTTAGCCCAAGGCTACCTATTTTCTCCAAGGACTACCTGGGTTTCCAAGCTGGGTGTCGCATTGGGCTATCTGAAATTTGGGTGACCTGAATTCTATAAATTTAATAAATTAAATAATAAAGCTTACAAATTTGTTAGATCTGATGTGATGTAACCTGTGTAACTTTGTTCAATACATTTGTGAAAATCTGACAAACATATTTTATGTATTAAAATGAGGACTATCTATAATTTGCAAGGACTTCCTCATTTTCTATGCAAGTAGTCCTGCCGACTACCTCTTGAAAAAGTTAGTGTCAAGCCCTGTTATCTAGTGGACCTCTTACAAGTTTGTTCAAATTATTGCCCTGGGGTCAAAATTGGCCCTGCCCTAGGGTTTAATCTAATCTTTTTAGGAAAATTGAAAAAATCTTCTTGTCCGAAACCACAAGACCTGGAGCTAAGATATTTGGTATGTAGCATTGTCTAGTTTAACTCGACCAAGTCTGTTTAAAGTAATTTTGTATGACCCCAGAGTGAAAATTAGCCCGCCCCGGGGTTCACATGGTTTATATAGGCTTATATAGGAAAACAAAATCTTCTTGTCCAAAACCTCAAGGCTTAAAGCTTACATATTTTGTATGTAGCATTGTCTGGTGGACATCTACCAAGTTTGTTAAAATTATTGCCGTAGGGGCAAAATTTGCCCCGCCCCCAGGGTCACTTAATTTTACAAAGGCTCATGTTAATTTTCACTTGGAGTCTTTTTATCTGGTGAGCGATATAGGGCCATCATGGCCCTCTTGTTTTTGAAAGTATTATATGTTTTTTGACACAAAGAAGAATTGTTTATGAGAACTGAATGGCTGTATGTATGCAGACTTGCACTGTCGTGAATTTTAAGACAGGTAAAGAGTTAGACTCGCGGTGTTACATATGACCAGTATACTATTACTGGCAGTGGGACCAATATATTTTATTTACCCATTACCTACACATCTTAAAGGCCCACTAGCTTTTTTTTTGAAAAACACTCATTTCGCTGTGAGTTTTGCTTTTGTAAACTTGATATATATAGAGCGTGAGACGCCACTTCATGATGTGTGCATAACATGACTGCGGGAAAACACAACTGTTCTATAAATACATGTAGTATTTTTCAATGATATTGAAAAAAATACGATAGTGGTTTTGGAAACAGTTTTTCTTGCTATGAAGTATGCATGGGAGGAAACACACCCGATTCCTCTGTTATAGAATAAACAGAATCTATTACGACAGATAAATTTATATGCTTATGGGACTTTAACTACAAAGTGATCACATTGCTTTTAAATAAAAGCACATTTGAGTGCATTTCTGTTAGCAAACTATAGTTGCCATCAAGAAAATAACACATTTGTGACATTTCCTCTAGATTCATATGGTTGACACATCAACTTTTATAGCCCCCTTTTACCAGGGCCCTAGCTGCACTTCAGGGGAAGGGGCCCGGGACCTCAGATGGGGAATTTTGCATTTATATCATTTTGTGGAAAAAGGGGAATTTCAGGGGATTTAAAAACTGCCTTACATTGTATAACCCTGCAATGAACATTTAAAGCTTAAAATAGCTGTATTTTAATATAATGTATACAAATATAGTTATATACAATTAATCAAAGGTTAATAACTAGATATCAACTATTTAAGCCAAAAACTGACAAAAACAAAAAAACATAATTTTGGATGTTGATGAAGGATGACTTTAATATTGTTATTTATTGTTATATAATTTATACATAGTATGAAGCCTTTATTGTGCTGTTAAATTCACCCAGGCCCTCTTGATTACATTTGCAGGGAAAGTATCCCTCAACCATCTATACCACAACCTAAACAGGGTGATGAAGTGTCAGCCTTGACAAGAATTTTACAGAAAACAGCCAGGTGTTTAATCATTTTTATATATACAAGTTTCTGTAGTTGCTGTGTATTCACTAAATGCCACATACATGTATTTAATAGTTCATACATATTAAATATTTAAATTAAACCAAATTGGAATAAAGGTATGTTAATACTGCTGTTTCAAAATGTTGTATGTATCAATAATTTACACTGTTTTAACTTGTTTCATAATTTATTTAGTTGTGAATTGATATTGGACCCTTATTTCAGGACCCTTATTTCAGGAAATATATTCTACTGTCTTCTCAAATGTTTTGTAAAACAAGATTGTACTGTTTAGTTTGCTTGTATGGAAACAGTGGTTGTAATCTTATGGAGGAGATAATATTAGTGAGGGACTGAACAGGGGAAATGTGTATATGACACAATATACAATTCTGTTTCTGAATCTTATTATTCACAACTTGATATGTTACAAATGTTTTAATGAGAATAGTTAAGAGATAGATGCTAAATCTGGTCTTGATCTGTGGGTTAAACAAGGATTTTTCCAGTGATATGCCTTAACATATACTCAAATGTTCGAGCATTAAAACTATGATGAATATAAATTATTATTATTACATATAACAGTGATACAGTAGATGTTTCTGCCACTGAAGGAAGAGGAATTGAACAACATGAGTTTAATGATAAAGCAAAACAGTACAGGTAACATTTATTGTATAATATGTAATTTTAGCTCACCTCAGCACAAAGTGAGAGCTGTTAGTATCAATCAATGACTGTCATCTAGTGTCTACAATTGGGTTGTTGACACTTTAGGGGTCAAAGGTTACAGTTTTGATTGGATCTTCATCAAACCTTGTCCAAATGTTTGTCTCAGTCAATGATATAGTCTTGGGCAAGTTCGAACATGGGTCATCTGGAGTCAAGGTCAAATCCCTTGAAAACCTTGTTAACACTCTAGAGGTCACAGTTTTGATTGGATTTTCACCAAACTTTGTCAGAATGTTTTCTCTAATTATATATTGGACAATATCAAGCATGGGTAATCTAGGTTCAAAATTTGATTCACTGGGTCAAATCCCGACAAAACATTGTTATCACTCTGGAGGTCACAGTTTTGAATGAATCTTCATCAAATCTTGTCAAAATGTTTTTATTTATGATATCTTCGACAAAAATAAGAATTAGGTCACCAGGTCAAATTATTGGTAAACCTTAATAACACTGTAGATACAACATTGTTTATCAAATCTTGATGAAAGTTGCTCAAAATATCTGTCTTGATGATTTCTTGGTCATTGTTAGGCTCTGACCTGGTTAAATGTTGAGAAAGAAGTTGCAATGATATGAAAGAAGTTGCAGTCTTTCTTTGGTGAGCGAAAAAGGGCCATCATGTTTATCTCATGACAAAATTTATGTTCCATATAAATATTATTTCAATGGTATGTTTTTCTATTAAACTTAGTAAGACTTAGTTAACAGTATAGAGGTTTTATGCTTTATGAGTTGCCTACTGGTAGGTTGCTGCATGTGCTAGTGGTTTTCACCTGCCAGACAGTCTTAAAGTGTATTAACTATAAAGCTATATTTGACAGTCCTATTATTGCTAAAATGATTATTTGCGTATGATAAGAATCATACCCAAGTACCTTACTTTAAATAAAGTTACCTGTAAATTTTTATAAGCCACAATAATAGAAATGAAAGGGAGATAATTCGGAAATTAAAAATCAACAAAATCAACCATTTTCAATGTTAAATCAGGCCTAATTGTCGTCTTTTCCAATGTGAAATACATTTTTGTTGAAACTTTTTTGTGGAAGCAAGTGTGGCAAGTTTGAATTCAGTAAGCACTGCTTGATTGTTTTAACCGTGGAATAAAATAGGTTATGAAAACAATGTAATTTAACACTTTTTGAAATTTATGTACACCAATTCTTGTCTGATATAGCTTTATATAAATACACTTTAAAGACAACGTTGATCCTGCAATTCATTTTGAAGTGAAAGTTATATCTAAACTTCCTATTGCTAAATTTGCATTTAATTAACAACCTGCATTTTTTCTAATATCTAGTTTTTAGTTCCCTTAAGTGAAGGTTGACTTTCGGTTTGCACTAATACAATAAGTTAATAACTAGATATAATGTTTCAAAATGTTATTTGATAATAATTGTCTAGGATTTGTCTCCAACACCTATATATAGAAGGGAACCTTTTTTGCTTTGCAATAATCTTTGTAGTTCAGATGTATTTTGATAGTGTACTTTCTTTCTGGTTGAAAAAACTATGATAATGCTTTAACAATGACTACTTATTGGTATTTTCTCATCTTTTCAGTAATAAGGTGAACATGGTGCTTTCTAGTTCTGGCAAGCGTTATAACAAAGTATCATTACCAAATGGAGTAACAGCACCACAGATAATTCTTGCTTCACAACCTATATCTGTTTCAGATGTTGAATTGGTAAGTGGCTAAGTGCTATTTATGTATATGGACAGTGCAGATTCTCAGTAACTAGTTGTTGTTCAGAGTATTTAGTAACATTGTAGTCAATTTTGTGTACTGATATAGTGCGATTTTATTAACCTGTCAAAGCTGCATAATTATACGGTCAATGATTGCGTTTATGTTTAGCTTCGGTGAGGTTCGATTACGTTCGTAAGTTATACGATAATTTTCGTTTTACCGTTATATAAACACGTTGATCGGAACATCCCATAACTGTGAAATAAACGAAAACTATCGACTGCAGTACGAAGCTAAAAATAATCGCATCCAGCAACCGTGTAATTATTCAGCTTTGACAGGTTAATAAAATCGCACTATACCTTAAGTTTTATGGAGCTAGAATTTTTATTTAGTACTGTATATGATTTGGAACCATATTTAGTTCTGTTACTTCACTCATAGAATTCATCAGCTTCTTAGTATTGTTAATTCATGGAGTAAATTGTCTTTGTTATATTTTCAGATTAGTGCCGCTGCATTGAAAGCTTCCCATGCTCTGAAGGATGTGAAAGTTGAACATAAGGAGGATTTAGTCGTTCCATTTGGTGTTCCTTAATATTGAACAATACTCATTTTAGGGTGTGTTATATAAATTCTGTTAATGTGATACGATCATGCATGTTGCACATTATGCACTTATCTTGTCCAGGTTTTTTATAGTGTTCCATTCTAAGTAATTTCGTTACACTGAGAATACTTTGCAAGAAATATTTATTTGTGCCATTCAAAATAAGGGCTGGACAGTCTGTGGTGCTGCATGTATTGGATCTTTGACGTCTTGATAAACTCTGTGAAAAATGTTTTTCTCAAACTTTATTTTCCTAATGAATGATTTTATTTTGGACATGCTCACTGTATTGCTGCACTCTGCTCTATATTAAATCATAGGCATTATTGACATCAATTTATACCTAGAAAGTTGCTTATACATTGAATTTTGAAGTGAAAAACTATAGTATTATCTATATGAATCATTCATACTAAAACAACCTATACCATAACAGTCGGGCTGGCGTAAGTTAATTTAGCCATTCAGTTGCAGTTTCTTCATAACTTAAATTTAAAGAAAACAATCTTTAGAAAAATGTTCTGATGAAATGATACTGATTTGGTAAGATATTACTGTGGACATGAAAAATTGTAAAACGTGTTATTGGCATACGCAGTTCTGTGTTAGTTATACAATGGTAGTACACTAAATATTCTGTCAGTCGGAAAACTAAATTTACTGTATAAATCATACTGGTGATATGTTTTTGTTTTTGTTGGATTCCATTGCCTAGCTTTGTCTTTAGGTTTATATAAATGTTTAAGACAACACATCAATGCTAATTGTTTTAAACATGTGATGCTTATATGTTTCATACAATTATTGTATATTGTATGACAAATGTGCTAGTCTATTCACCATGAATAACTCACTTTAAACTGTATGTGTTGGTGATTGAAGTTTTTGTTCTTCATTCAGTCTGGATTATTTTGTTCTTCATTCAGCCTGGATTATTTTGTTCTTCATTCAGTCTGGATTATTTTGTTCTTCATTCAGTATGGATTATTTTGTTCTTCATTCAGCCTAGATTATTTTGTTCTTCATTCAGTATGGATTATTTTGTTCTACATTCAGTATGGATTATTTTGTTCTTCATTCAGCCTGGATTATTTTGTTCTTCATTCAGTATGGATTATTTTGTTCTTCATTCAGTATGGATTATTTTGTTCTACATTCAGTATGGATTATTTTGTTCTACATTCAGTATGGATTATTTTGTTCTACATTCAGTATGGATTATTTTGTTCTACATTCAGTATGGATTATTTTGTTCTTCATTCAGCCTGGATTATTTTGTTCTTCATTCAGTATGGATTATTTTGTTCTTCATTCAGTATGGATTATTTTGTTCTACATTCAGTATGGATTATTTTGTTCTACATTCAGTATGGATTATTTTGTTCTACATTCAGTATGGATTATTTTGTTCTTCATTCAGTATGGATTATTTTGTTCTACATTCAGCCTGGATTATTTTGTTCTTCATTCAGCCTGGATTATTTTGTTCTTCATTCAGTATGGATTATTTTGTTCTACATTCAGTATGGATTATTTTGTTCTTCATTCAGCCTGGATTATTTTGTTCTTCATTCAGTATGGATTATTTTGTTCTTCATTCAGCCTAGATTATTTTGTTCTTCATTCAGCCTGGATTATTTTGTTCTTCATTCAGCCTGGATTATTTTGTTCTTCATTCAGCCTGGATTATTTTGTTCTTCATTCAGCCTAGATTATTTTGTTCTTCATTCAGCCTGGATTATTTTGTTCTTCATTCAGCCTGGATTATTTTGTTCTTTGTAAGGATTAATGGTATTACCAATTATCTTAACAAGAATCTTAATGACAATCATCTTGTCAATGGATCATAGTAAATAATTATCAGGAAGTTAAAAGTCATAACATTCCTCTTTAAGAATTAAGTTAGGTTGCTTATAAAATTGGAACTTTCTCAGTATAAATTTTGCATGAGCTGAAACAGTAATGTTAGAAGATAGAACTACAACAATAAATTAATTGTTTTTAGCTCACCAGAGCAAAAAGTGCTCATAGTGAGCTAAAAACTACAATGCCTAGAGCTTAGATATTTGGTGTGTAGTATTGTCTAGTGGACCTCTACCAAGTTTGTTCAAATTACTGCCCTAGGGTCCAAATTGGCCCGGCCCCAGGGGTCACTTTTTTCATACAGGCTTATATAGGAAAATTTAAAAAATCTTGGCCGAAACCACATGACCTAGAGCTAAGATATTTTGTATATTATAGCATTATCTAGACTAGTGGACCTCTAACAAGTTTGTTCAAATTATTGCCCTGGGGTCAAAATTGGCCCTGCCCTGGGGTTTACTCTAATCTTTTTAGGAAAATTGAAAAAATCTTCTTGTCCGAAACCACACGACCTAGAGCTAAGATATTTGGTATGTAGCATTGTGTAGCAGACCTCTACCAAGTCTGTTAAAAGTATGGCCCAGGGTGAAAATTAGCCAAGTTTGTTTCAATTATTGCGGTAGGGGCAAAATTTGCCCCGCCCCTTGGTCACTGAATTTTCCAAAGGCTTATGATAATTTTCTCTAAGAGTATTTTAATCTGGTGAGTGATATAGGGCCATCATGGTCTATAAGATTGTGTCATTTATTTCGCTGTTTCTTGGCATCTTAATATAACATCAATACACATTATATAATACTTTACTGACCAAAAGATCAGTTTTCATCAATTAATTTAAGGTTTCATTGTGTATGGTAAAATTATGTTATTTTGTTATTTTCTGCTCATAAACTAATATAATTGTGAAGCAAATCTTGCACAGACATTATGTTATCTTCAAGAACTTCTTGGTCAATTGATCTTATTTGGTTTTCAACTTACTGGTAATGTTTCTTATGAGGTGACATTTAAACTTCTCTGTTAATTTCTTACATCATGTAATACCTATGAAACAATATATGCCCATCTACTAGTTAAGATATCATTATTGCTGAGCCTTTATAATCATATATCATGGCAAACACTTCCTGATGATTTGTATGTAAGTTCTATTATGAAGCTGTTATGTATGAGTTCACTATATATCATTTTGACTGTGCTTTAAAATACTCATTCTATGACCATCTCTCATTCTGAGGGTCGTGTAACTTTGCATTGTGTGTCTTTGTATTTTGCTTCATTATTATTCTATGGCTTTTACTTTTATAAGTGATGTGACATATGTACAAGGGATGATCAAGAAGTTGGTGGACGCTGTTTTTTACTAAGGAATATGATGTGCAAGAAAAACAACTTAGGATGACAATAGATCTATGTACCATGTATTGTGAATGCTTTTTAGCTCACCTGATGATTCAGGTGAACTTTTATGATCGATGAATGTCCGGCGTCCGTCAGCCGACATCCATCGGCCGACCACAATTAGTTCATTTACACTCTAGCATCCACAGCTCTTAACAAATCGTTATCAATATTGCACAATGTATATAGCCACAATGTTCGATTATGGGCAAAATCGGACAATAACTTTTAGAGTTATGGGCCCTTGACTTAGAAAATTTGCTACGTTTTAGCTTGTTTAACAGTATTATACCTTCATTGTTGGTTTTAATCTCAAAATCTACTAAAATTGGGTTATACGAGATGGAAACTATATTATCTGGTCATTAATCATAGTGACTTTGTTCTCAGGTGAGTGATAAAGGGCCATCTTGGCCCTCTTGTTTAGAATCGGACAGTCAAATCAACTTGCTTTATGAATGTACATGTAATCAGGCACATGACTTGATGTTAGTTTTATGAATGTACATGTAATCAGGCACATGACTTGATGTTAGTTTTATGAATGTACATGTAATCAGGCACATGACTTGATGTTAGTTTTATGAATTATTTGATGTCTCTTCGAAAAAGGTCATTTGTATTTACCTGATTTGTTAAGTATGTTTTACAGAGCTGTGAATCATTACTGAAACTTAATGTCTGCTGCTTGAAAAATACGCCATACTGAACAGGGAATATTTTGAGACATTTCAAACATGAGATGATAGCATTGTAGATTAACTTTGTTAATGTTGAATTTTTATAAAATGTAAAGTTGATTGTTGTAATTATTGTTAAGTGTCCACAAACTTCTTGATCACCCCTCATGTAGCTAAGTGCCAGTCAGATTTCTATTACTTTGATGGGATTAACTGTCTACTGTTATTTTTGTAATTGATTGTTTATATATTTTGGATGGATGATGAACTTATTTATAAGGATATTGTTAACTGTTACTCATCTAATAAGATGAATGAATTGTTCTATGATAACCTATGGTAATATTTATATCATGATGTTTACACTAGGTGATTGGAACTTTATTAAAAGAATGGAATATATACTGAACAAATCTTCCAACATTTCTATATTTCTTCATATTTTCTTCATATAAAATAAAATTTGCAGAAAATGTTACACAGCAAGCAATCGTAATCAAAACAATGTGTATTGACAATATGTGTCACATAATTATGCGGCTAATCACCAATAAGCTGTTAAATGCTTGAGTATGTGCACGATTTGCACTCAAATCAATAAATTAAAATAGATAAAAATTCATTTGTTAATTGTCTACTCCACAGCTTGCAGTAGCAAATGCTTACTACTGTATGCAATTTATGGAATAAATGGCAGCTTGTTGGTAAGTAAACAATTAACATGTTAAAGCACGCTTAGCGAAATGTTTTCCACCAAATAATGTTGTTTTTTTACTTTTTGAGGAAGGTGTGTGGACAACAAATCGTACATGTAATCGAACAAATATTATTACAAATAAAGCACAGAAACCTACTGAAACTTAACATACCGATTCAGCAGGAATGTAACAATGTTCCTATGCATTCTATCTGATGCCTTATTTGGTCAATGATCGAGGAGCTGTTGTTTTACTCATGTTATAGCGGTCGGGGGTCATACCAGATATGTACAGAATTTGTGACAGAAATGTGACTTAATAAATCATAGGTAACTTACATAAATTGGATATGATTCATTGTTTGTTAAGTTTTACTTATACAACCTGTTAAAAGATGGTTATGTGACATGTATGCATAATATCATTTGATTAATAGTAAATTGTATGTAATATTGAATAAACATTTATCATTATATAGAACAGTATGTTGGAAGTTATGTTTAGTATATATATATATATTAAAGGATTGTTCTCCACCAAACTCACTATTTCTGTACATAAAAAGGTATGCTTTATTACATTTTTGATATTTAATTGAATGATTTTGTTTTGAAGTTAGTTGCAAAGATAACCACAAAGTACAATGAAAGTTGCCGTAATTTTTTTTTCTGTGATTGGACTTTGTTAAAATCAACATATTCATCTTTTATCTTGTATTTAATAACAAAAATCAATGTTTTGTTTTGTTAAGATGACGTGGTGTAACATGGTAATTTGTTGCTTGTAGGACTTTAAATACTCAATCACCAGAGCAATCATGTACTTGTAAAATATAGCATAAATAATGGTGTATTCAGTCCATCTAAATATCAATCACAGAATTGATTGTTAGATGTTAGCCATTAATATTTAATCATACTTTTATCATTGCTTTTAAACGAGTGTAGTTTTTAACATCAATTTAAAAATATTCTTTGACATATAGGGGTCAACAATTATAACATCCCATAACTATCTGGTAATGAATCTTAAATTTCACAATAAAAGTGTTACAATAAATCAATCATTTTTAGAAGACTTTTTAACAATAATAGAAAATTCATGAAACCAACTTGTATTACCATTGAATATTCATGACACTAACTTAGAACCTGGTCAAAGATGAACTCTGTGTAATCATGTTGGATCATTTAAAATATAACTTGTACAAACATGATCCTATTGATAGTTATAAAACCTTTGTATCTTTGTACTATTGTTGTGTTTAACACACATATGTAGTTTATGTAGGCTTTTTGTTGCTTTTAAGCAACATATCAATGTCCTTTGTTGGCATGTTATAATTTTATGAAAAGATCGCATATTATTTTAAAATAAAATATTATTTGAAAAATCTTGTTTTGTTTCCAATATGTTGTACTTTTACTTTCCGCACTAATGTGATGTCTTCATTTTATGTTAAGATGCTGAGCTTATTATGCTGTAATATATTCAGTTTTATGTACCATGAGAAAACTCAGAACTGTGAGGACACTAACACTTGTCGCTCACTCTCATTTTCATTTGCAAGGTTTTATGGTTAACACTAATCTTAGGACATTCTCCAAAATTTATTCTAGAAATAGTTCTCTCCTAACTTTAGCACTAATGATGCCCATTGCTGCATTACATCTTATATCTAACATTCTAAAACATGTACAGGTACATATTTATAAATAACGGTGTACAAATTTAGTGGAATTTGAATGTTTATGGTGAGAAAACGAAACTAATCTCTGTGATTGTTGTTTATATATTATATAGTATCTAAATAAAACAGATACATGTGATTGCCATGACCCTTTGATGTTTGATTTTGAATAAATAAAGATGAAATATTTACAAGACTGAGTTTAATTCTACAAATACATGCACATGACAACATCTCAATAAATAATGTAAAACAACGACAACAGGATTATATATACACAATAAAATCTCTCTATTTTTTGTATAGATGATCATCTATTCATTTTGTACATGTACAAGAAATGAATTTTTAACGACAGATTTATGAAGAACATCAGCTTATACAGTATGCTCTTAAATTCTGGCGGGATGTTTATTTAGCCGAAATAAAACTGTTTGGTAAGAAAATCATGCAAATATGTTCAACCATTGAGAAAAGTCGGACAAAAGTTCATTATCACATGGTTTCACACAGATCAAAACTTGTGATATGTTTTATAATTGTTGAACAAAATCATGAGTTGTCACATCCATATTAGCCACATAATTTCAAATATAAAACAAACTCTAAATGGATAATTTAAACACTTGATAATGGCAGCACATTCTAATATCTGATTGGCTAATCTTCTGATCACATGATATACAGATCATCCAATCACAGTGCTTGTAGTGATTCTCCTCACAAATATCTGTTGGAAAAGTTTAAAATAAGTCACTATCTTGAGACACGAACTCTGTGTTTGAGAAAATCTTTTAGTGTTTCTTGTTTGAATTCTTCCCATTGCATGTTAGCATCTAATCTGTCAACAAGCTCTGTCTCTGACGGGAATGGTTTGGCCTGAAAAAATAATGAAATTGATGAACATCAAACTCATCTACTGCTATTTATGTTGAACTATTGTTGTATGTTGTAATTCGGTTTGAATGGGATTGTTGACAGTTGTTGAGCTATGTATAACTGTAAAAGTTGAATTAACCAGTTATCCTGCACATTATTTCTTAGACACAACAAAGATAGGAATTATCAAACTCATCTTCCATAACCTCACTCTAACAACAGTATATTATATAACTTGTTACGATGATGTAGTACTGAAATTAGTTACACTGAAAGCTTTGCATAAGGTTTCATATTTTTTTATTTATTCTAGAAACACCAGTAAAATCATCATTTATGGAATGAAACACACATTGTCATAAGATTGCCAGTTCATTGATTTGATCTTCAAATTGTCTTCATCTTGAACTTATTTGAAAGTTGTGAATAAAACAGTTTATACTTATTTGTGGCATTCCTTACTAAAATAAATGTACTTCTATCTATATTTATGTTATAACTGATTAAATGAATTATATAGAAATACTGGTACATTACTTTGTGTCCTACAAAAGGCTACAATACTGGTACAATACTTTGTGTCCTACAAAAGGCTACAATACTGGTACAATACTTTGTGTCCTACAAAAGTCTACAATACTGGTACAATAATTGGTGTCCTACAAAAGTCTACAATACTGGTACAATAATTGGTGTCCTACAAAAGTCTACAATACTGGTACAATAATTGGTGTCCTACAATACTGGTACAATAATTGGTGTCCTACAAAAGTCTACAATACTGGTACAATAATTGGTGTCCTACAATACTGGTACAATAATTGGTGTCCTACAATACTGGTACAATAATTGGTGTCCTACAATACTGGTACAATACTTGTCTACAGGAGGAGAGTACAACCTTAATTAGTTTCAAGCTCACAATCGCTAGTTTGAGTGGCTAATATTATACAATATTCACCTGTTATAACACTGAACTGGATACACAGACAGCAGAATTATTATATTATATACAGTAGGATAAGATTTTGATTACCTTCAGTTTGATCAAACTTATTAGAGCATCATCACAATGCTTCATGAAGAACTTCTTGTTGATAGCCAGCACTTCACAGTCTCCACTCACCTAAATTAAACAATTAGTCGTATGATCAGCTGACTCATCAAAACATCTGTAAGTCACTCTATAAGAATATCACTCAGTTAATCAATTAATCAGTCAGTCATGTTGTCAATCAGCCTGAACCCCTATCAATCAATCATTTAATCTGTCAGTCAATTTATTGATACGTCAGTTAATAAATCGGTAGAATAACCAGAAGCTGTGTATGTGAAAGTGTTTTATTCCAAGCTCATATTATTTGTCGAATGCCTATCATAGCATAATCAGATGAAATGATTATATTTTAATGATATGAAATATTTACAAGTACATGTATACAAAACACGTGAAGTATACATGTAAGTGTACAAAAACGTAAAATATACAAAAAAACGTGAAGTATATACAAAACAGTATACACATATACAAACGTAGGTATACAATTATTTTAAAACGTTATACGAGCATACAAATTGTCAATTTACTAACCAAGCTGACAGATGGACCACGTTCATCATGATCTAGACACGAACGGAGTCCCTGAAATAACAACGTTAGAAAACATCAATGAAACGAATTGAATTCTTTTTAAACTTTTTTATAAACAAGTGACACTCCTTAGATAATTTGGCATACCTAACATTTTCCCTTGCCGTATACTCCAAACCACTCTTATTTATCACATATTTCGAGGGTTCAACGCAACAGTGTCGTAACTCATATTGAAATAAGAACAACTTACGACAGTTTTGCGCTGAGCCCTCGATGTATCATGAGTATCAATGAATAACACAAACAGGGGCATGTTTTAAAGAGCTTGAGCGAGGACTGTACATTTACGCTGTGTTTTTAAAAGTGCCTGGTTACGTACTGGTTAGAAAACAAGTTTCTAAATAAAGTATAATTACAATGTATCATGAGTTCTTTGTGACTTTAACCCGTCCAGATTATGATTGAGGTGATTTCATTCAAATTGAGAACGTTCATAAATTATATTATTAAATAACTATTTATTATCAGCCTTGTAACTTGTTTACTGCCTGGCATAATAATACAGTGGCATTTCCAATAAGCGGGCCAATATCTATATTACTTTCCGGCCCGGGGCCGAAAAGTGATATAGATATTGGCCCGCATTTCAAGCAATTTGATTGGCTGCTAGAGCAGGGCCAAAAAGTGATATATATTCTAGCTGAAATGGCGGCCATCTTGTATAAGTAATTTGCTATTCTTGCTTATTTGTCGGCCTTGGGCCAATACGACTGCCCTCTGACAAATAACAGGGCCTATATCAAATCACTGATTTATTATCATATAGAGATAACTGCACATGGGGGGGGGGGTAACTGTATCTATAAATCATGACGAGCAGTAGGGGTGCATTCACAAATGAAACCGTAAGAAACGTATCTTTTGACAAGTCACATTAAACAATTTATCAATAAACTTTTTAATTTTACTCAACTATACTGCACTTAAAACTACTTACAAATGTATGGCCCGGATGTAAAGTTTCAATCTGAACAAATGGCGGAAGAGACATTTCCCGCTCATCTGTCCTTTCCTGTCGTCTGCTTCAAATCAAACATAAGTGAAATATAATATATATATATAATAACAATATTTACAAAGATGATATATGCATGATCATTCAACAAAAACATTTTACAGAAATTGCTTAAAAACGGAAATAAGTAATTTCCCGTTCCCGCTATCTGTTTGATCTCAATTTATTTAATTAGTATACTAACACGGACAGAAGCACACCAGTGAAATAGATACAGTGCTGTCAGTGATTGTATTTTTTAGCTTTTACAACTTTTGCACTACTTGTTAATAATACGCCATTGCTTGTATATTGTAACCGTGCCCACGTGATGCATTGTAAATTTGTGACCAATATGTTAATGTAGATATAAACACGTTACCTTCTACTTCTTGGAAACGAGTCTGATCTTTGTGTGCTTGATCTATCGCTTCTATCAGTAGATATATGACTTTTATCATCTGAAAGTTTATTAATTTGACAACACATTTATTTCTGAATGGAGATACATGGATTGTTTTCCCAGGATTAAATCAATGGCAAGTTATCTCCCTTAAATGAAGTTTCAAGCCTTTCTGTGAACATATACTCCAACTGTTCGTGTAAAGATATATCTTTACTGATATATACAACCATTAACATTTCATCGTCGACTAGGCATTATCATATTAATTATGAGCGCTATCTGGGAACTATCTAATAATGACAATGTCATTTCATATCAATTTAGCATTCAACACATGGGTCGCGGATATCATAACTTATATCAGGGTATGCATTTGCATTGTCCTTAATTCGTATGTACTTTTAGAACTTAATAAAAATCTAATAGAAAAGATATGTATAAATACCCATACTGTACATTATTTTGAAAGAGAGATTAATTGTTTAATTCATACATTTTTTCTTTTGATATTCTTAAAATTGACAAGACATGCAAAGTAGTTCTAGCTGAATCAGGTTTGTAGTATAATAATTATGATGCACTCAAATTGAAATCAGTTCTACATTTTATGTTACGTTTTGTGTAGGCTTATTGGATTTGTATCATCATAATGAATTTCTAAAACATTTCATTATAATCAATTTTATCAAAACAAGAAGAACCGATCAAAATCTGCAGCGTATAAAACAGACAACTATTCTTCGTGATTAGTTTTTTATTCTTACCCGTTTCATCAATAGAAACCATTATATTCACATCTTTGTTCTCTTTATTGTCTCCATCCTGCTTCTGATCTTCTTCGTCACCTGAATCTTCCACGTGTCTTGTTGTCATATCAGTTGTCATTGGTCGATTCATCTGTCGGGTACCCGGAAGTGCTGTTGTTGCACGTGCGCGACCTGTCATGGCGGATTGACTACGGATTTTAGTGTCATGGTGTTCGGTGTGACAATTTCGGTGAGGTGATGAGGGATCCGTTGGTAGTGTTGCTCGACGAATGGAAGAGGGTATGTAGTTTGATGGGGCATAACAGGATTTGCCTGTAATTGATTATTGTAGACGAGTTCAAGGATGAATCATTAACAAATCTTTGTATGGTTAGAATGAAATAATGTCATCAGATCATATAGAATTCAAACATGTTTGTATGTCGGTGTATGTTGTTGAATCTAAGCTATTTACATAAATCAGTAAGACATGAATGGCTTAATCAAGGAGAACAATGGTATTATAAACATCACGTACGGTAAAATGGACACCTAGAAAAACAAGAAGATACTTTGTACAAGTCGAACATCTATACTCAGAGACTAGGCGGGAAACATTACTGAGTAATCTGTCTCCAAATTCAATAAGTTACGTTTATGTATGGTTGTCAAATGATTGACTTTGATGTTACTTACGCCCATTTCCATCTGCTATGAAGTCTAGGATTTTCTTCTTTTTATGATACGTTGATTGTTCCTCCATCTGTTCTTGTATTTTCTTCCTTCTTGCTTTCACATCAACCTTTCCTGGTTCTAAATGTTTCAGCACCCTGGCCTCACCCTGTAATATCCAGAGTAGATCAATGTTACTGATTAATTATAGTAATGTTACTGATTAATGATAGTAATATTACTGATTAGTGATAGTAATGATACTGATTAACGATAGTAATGCTACTGATTAATGATAGTAATGTTACTGATTAATGATAGTAATGATACTGATTAATGATAGTAATGTTACTGATTAACGATAGTAATGTTACTGATTAATGATAGTAATGATACTGATTAACGATAGTAATGATACTGATTAATGATAGTAATGTTACTGATTAACGATAGTAATGTTACTAAAATACAGAATTGCATTCATATCCACTCATACTGTTACTACAGTAGTTGGTTAAACAAACTCGCCACTATATGGAATAATGTGATGCGGGCTTTTCATTGGTTGTTCAATTTGACTCGCCATAATACGAGAGAAGGTATATATAAGACTGCCATTTTTTATTTCAATTATTAATAAACATTCCAAAATGTACAGCAGTCACATGATTTTTTTATTGTCAAATTAATATTAGACATGCAGTCACTGATAAAATATTTATAAACTAAAGGAATTCATATTGGCCGAGTTATTTGTCCTCGTCCAATACAGCGAACCTCGGACAAATAACTCGGATAATAAGAATTTCCCTGATTATAAACATTATATCATTGCTGAGTATAAAATGAAAAAAATACAGACTGTGGCTAAGAACTCAATCTCTAGGACCACAATTGAATTAATTTGGTTCCCCGTTTATTTGTATACTTAGGCTTTCATTACTGAACAGGGTACCAGCTTATTGATACGGAAATGTTATTAAGTTACTCACCGATTTGATCACATAAATCCACTCAATATCATTGCTGTCTTTAACAATTAGTCTCCCGTATCTGTAAATAGACAATCATCAACAATGCTTATAAATACTCCGATTTTTTTCTTTCCAATATTTACATTAATTTATCATTGTTAGCAATCCGTTGTAATGTAATTAAAGTTTACGGATTCAATATCTGTCTTGTTTACATAAATAGAGATAGAATAATAGAAAATCGGTGAAATTTATTGGATCGACATTTTCATAACCATTTGTCTTTTGTGTCATAAAACGAATTTGATCAAATTAAATCTAATTCCGAATCTGGTTTTCTGCAATCCAATACAAATATCCGCAGATCAAATTCAGATAATGCCAGACAAAATATGAAAAAAGATTGCCGAAAAAGAAAATTGGTAAATATAGAATACAAAAACAAACAGATTGTATGAACAGTGTGTTCTGCCTTTTTAAATCAAGGTGCTCGTACAAATGTAGGAACTTGAAATGTCAAAATTAACAACTTATGTGAACACTCTCAATTTGTATACTGCTCGCTAATGTGCAATATTTCATCAAAATAGCTGGTCTTCGGTTTGGCATTTAGCAGTCAGTTGATAAAATGAATACTTTAAGGATATCCAATTAACGCACTATTATTAGATTTACCCAGGTGCTCCATACATAAACATAAGATTTTTCTATCAGTGAGAGTTTATTTATTTAAATGAAGTGATCCATGAAGTAATTAAAACGACCGATTATTTTATATTTTCAAAATACGTCTTCGTGGAGGATTGTAGTCTGTCCGTTAATGAGATTTTTGTGCAAGTCAAAAGTGTTAGTAAACATTAGATAGGCAAAGTATTTTAAAAATACAATTACAGTAACTTTCCATTTACTGTATATAAACAAATATAATGTTGTTTATTTAAAACTTATTCAGATATAGAGTTAGGTACAGTGGTCACTATAAAAATCAGGGTTATATTTAAGGAGTTTCTTTATAAATGGATCCATGGTCATGTCTATACATGTACAATATGTGTAATTATACTGCGTAGATACAAAATGTCAGCCAGTTAGTGTGCATACACAAATGTACATACATACCGACGGAGTTCTTTAAGCTTAGAGCATACTTAACCATTTGTTATTCCCTTGCAAACAAACAATTTAATGTTACTATCTTGACCGATAATAAAGTCTTACAAAATTTTAATTATACATCCGCACCTTTAATGTGTGTTTTCAATCGCAATATGTGTAGGTCTGGGCTGCCTTTCGTTGGAAACAATATTAAAAAACGTCATTTCGAATGTCAAATATTTATTCCAATATACCATTTACTGATATTTGAGTTTCTATGAACAAACAATTGCATAACATCAGGGAAGACATAGGTAAATGCCTAATACATGTAAATGATTTGGGAAGAACACTCCAATTTTGTTCTTATCCTCCTTCTTAGAACATCTTTAAAGTCCTCGACTTATCAGGCGAGTGACTCAAACAAACCCTGATCGAAGGTGTAGGGAGCAGAAAGGTTCACTACTTCAATCTCGAATTAACAGATTAAACGAACCTTAGAAAACATAATTACAAGTCTCAATATTGGACATGTGACATTAACTAAATACTACATAAATATAATAGAGCCAAATTACTGGAACAAATTAAAGGTGAATTACGTAGGGATTTTAGGATTTAGTAAAGGTTATTAACCAGTAAATCATTGTATGGTAACACTGTGGTAATTAAGGAGGGCTAAACATGTCGTAATGACATAATCAAAATTACTTATGTAAACCAGAATTTGAGAGAAATCTAGCAATAAAACGTACTGTAATTATTACGTTAATCAGTTTATTGAAGATAAATAACTGCAAAAATGTCACATCAGCGACAGCTAAAATTATTATCTTCCTAGCAAAACGTCTTGTTTCTCCAAAATATCAAGGGGAGCTTGATGCCATCCAATACTGCCAGACAGACAATCAAATACTGCCAGACAGACAATCAAATACTGCCAGACAGACAATCAAATACTGATTGAGGGTACAATTTGTCTCACTATTGTATAATTTAAAATGTAAATACACAAGATAGTACACCAACATAGAATACGATTATGGTGGTCACTACATGTATAATAATGTAGGATCTTACTTGTATTTCAAAGCGCTCCATGTTCCCGGGTTATCTAACAACTTCTGCATGGGGAAATGTCTGAATACAGCATCATTTCTACAAAGACAAGAACATATACGTATCATATAACAATACACAGTCAAACTGGGATTTCCATGGGAGATCGTAATTTGAAAATAGTTCAAATGAATTAATATTCAACATTTAGATTTACATTGATTGTTTATTGATCGATTTAGAGTAGGGATAAAAACTCATTTTTAAGTTCATAGAATCAATGAACGAAAGACCGTCTCTGGTGCATTCGTACTTCCACAATGCAAACTTTTACCTCTGATTTAACTAAAATGAAAAGCGAATCATGAAGTTATTTATGTAAATTATAATGATTTTAAATCGTTTTGTCAACAAATATCTGATATACATCATCGCGTTAATCTGGCATGAGGTCACGTGTTTGCACTGCAATAGTATGAAAATGCGGAAGACATGCTATAAGGCACGCGCATTAAATACATGCACACAAAGCAGACATTCATGAACGATGCACATAGAATTAATACCCTGTATCAGTGATCAGATATAACATATACTTCATTCACATACTGAGATGATGATAAGGCATGTTTCAGACAAACACAAACTGTTCATTTAGATCATGAATATATTTGAACAAAAATCTTCGCTCAGAATGTGTGATATTATATAAATCTGACTGTCTAGTACGTCTTGATCAAATTGTCCCCGGGTTCACGTTATGTGTTTGTACATAAGACCACACAATCAATCTGTTACAATTATCACACATTGACATTAACTAATATTGATTCTTTATACTTTATTGGATTATCTTAAATAAAATTTGAATCCTTCTGTATTATGTGGATTCAATTTCTATTAAAAATTGTCCAATAAAGCAAAGAAAATAAATAAAATAATTGAAAAAGATCGGCGGCTTGTTATAGGTAGGATGTTACATGTATATAAATTTACGAAACTTTATAAAGAGTTAAAGACGCGAATTTTTCCTCTATATGTAATACAATAAGAGAGCGTTTTATTTGTTTACTACAATAGTTAAATGGTATGATAAACATTGTAAATAACTAAAATGGTAGACATAGTTATATAATTCCTTATTTCAGTTCTTCCTTGGTTGAAAATCGTCCAACTTTTAATAATATTACATGTATTAAGATAATAATATGAACAAATAAAACGATGTCAGTTTGTGTTTAGTCTCCATACTTTGATGTACTGATCCAATAATAATAACATGAAGGAGAAGGAAAGAAATCATATGTTAGTCTTTTTTATAGACATCCCAAATACTATGAATTGCTTCGACAGAATTTGTTCATTTTTGTCATAATGCACTGTCACACCCTATAGGGATCCTTTTGAATATATCTCCCCGAGGTAGGTCTATTCGGTGAATGACAATCGTTCAATTTAGGAGCTGTATACGGAAAGCATGATTCATCGCAATTTTTTTAACATTAAGTTAGGACGGACACAGACAGACATACGAACAAACACACAGACGTTCTCACATGGCTGATTTTATGAGGTTATTTCTTTGATTGTTTTCGTTAATGTTAACCCACAATAGATTTACCCAATTATAACTTAATAAACTGAAACAACCTCAAAATTTCATATCATTCGGGCATGTATACATGACAGACAGACAGACGGACAGACATTCTCATAGCTACATTATTTAAAGCATATCTTGTCTAAATGTGTATGTATAAACAACGAATTTATCATCAGAAAAAATAAAGAATTTTATCTTGGGGAACTCTATCCGAGGAAAAGCAACCACTACTCCGAATACAGTTTCTTAAATACGGGAGCTGTATTCGGCGAGTAGAGATCCCCGGGGCGCTATATTCGAAAAGATCCCTATAAGATGTGACAACAATAATAATAATAACTTTATTTATCGAAGGTTACACATAATGAAACATTAACAATGATGAAAATGAAACAATACTTTTTTACAAAAAAAAAAAAAAAAAAAAAATCATTTTATTTCCGTCTCATTTATGTACATTAATTTTATGTTACAATGTGGCCTTATTGAAAATAAAAATTGAAAATTAAACAATTTGTAGACATCTAATATTTTCATCAGTCGAATATAATACAACATACACAATTGATTTATGCAATAAAGTTAATTACAATTTAGACAATTATATATACATACATACACACATACATACACGAAATTCAAACATTTTCTCGCAATTACAATTCTATAAAAACACATAGCAAAGTTGACAGACAACATACAGTATTATATTTGTTGAGTAAATAAGTAGTTCTTGTATTGTTGTTTAAAAGTAGAGATGGTACATGCAAATCTTATTTCAATTGGTATACTATTCCAAACTTCCATGCTATAAAATGAAAATGTTTTTTTCTCATACAATGTACCATGTATGTTATAGAAAAGAAAATAACAACGTATATCTATACTTACTTGCATATTTCCAGATTTTTAGGGTTGTAGGAATCAGTTGACATGTTGAATATAATACGATAATCCTGTGAATATTAAACAGAGTTACAATTTAAAAATTCCATTTGTTCAAGTTCAAAATCACGATTTGACGTACATTACTCGCGCCTTGGTTTGCTCAACGAATATACAATTTGAGTCAACCTAACTATGACCTAAGTGAACATCGGAGTCTTCCGTTCTGACTTATCTACACATATTGTATACAAGGATTAACGTTATGACAAGCACATTTAATTATCCATGTACATCTTTAAACAAATGATTTTATTTCAAAGTCTAAATGTAAGTACCCATCCAGTGATTATTCCATACAGAGTAAAATATACATGTACCTTCTGATGATCGAATTTAAGAAACAATTTTGTTTGATATCCCTTTATTATATAAGACTGAAAGTATTTTCACGATTTTACACTCACAATTGAGAAAGTATTCAAGAGTTTTGCTGGTTTTGTGCTTCAGGAATGATTTGTGACTACTATGCTATCCGTTATGTCATGTCTACTCACTGCGGCTAAAGTGTCTGTTCTCTAATCTATATCAATAACGCATTGATTTCTGATATACCGTTATTAAACGATTCCATGTAGCAAGCTTGAGATGAGAAGACCTTTATAAAAAATGTTGCTATCATTTATAATACACTAAAAGTCCCGTCTGGTTTATTGAAGCTACCACATAATGACAATTAAGTGAGCGTTATTGATTTAATTCCATACTGTAAGTCAGTCACCACGGTACGGCATTTACAGGCTATGTATCCTTTATCAAAATTCAATTTATTGATAAAATGTTCGCAAACACGTAATATTGGTATATCCCTCAGTTGAATGATTAAAACACACTGAGATTTTCTTCAAACTGAATAGTTCACTATCATTTCTTGAAGTAAAAACATGTTTTGCGCAACCATGTCACGTAGTTCATTATCTATATCACTTGATTCAATTTATCCAAATCGATTTCACAAAATGGCAAATAAATAATGTTTACAAAATATTTTATGACAGCCTTAAGTAAAATTGTACATCGTCTATTTAACACACGCGTAGATATCGTGCATATTTCATACCGTCTAGACATGTTTGATAAAAAGACTATAAAAGAAAATAAAAGGTTTAATCCTGCACCAGAAAATTACGACAAAAGTAGCTTTATATAATACGTACATTAGAAGATGGATTTCTTTTTTATTGTTTGAATGTTATTATATGATAGCCATAGAAAGAAATGTTTACCTTTCTGCTATAAGCATAATGCTAATATTAACCGTTCTATTATAGACGACATAATGCTAATATTAACCGTTCTATTATAGACGACATAATGCTAATATTAACCGTTCTATTATAGACGACATAATGCTAATATTAACCGTTCTATTATAGACGACATAATGCTAATATTAACCGTTCTATTATAGACGACATAATGCTAATATTAACCGTTCTATTATAGACGACATAATGCTAATATTAACCGTTCTATTATAGACGACATAATGCTAATATCTTGAAACAAAGGAGCTTAGAATGTCTTTTTTCGTCTTTTTTGTTATTTAAAAGTATTTAATGTCGAGTTCATCCCATTGTTACATATTACGAACTATTGTGTTTATTGAATCGTCTTTGCTGTTTTAGTATTTATACTAATCAGTGACACTATATATATAACAGGGACACTATCTCACATGTAATGTAGTGTTTATACTAACCAGTGACACTATATATATAACAGGGACACTATCTCACATGTAATATAGTATTTATACTAACCAGTGACACTATATATATAACAGGGACACTATCTCACATGTAATGTAGTATTTATACTAACCAGTGACACTATATATATAACAGGGACACTATCTCACATGTAATGTAGTGTTTATACTAACCAGTGACACTATATATATAACAGGGACACTATCTCACATGTAATATAGTATTTATACTAACCAGTGACACTATATATATAACAGGGACACTATCTCACATGTAATGTAGTGTTTATACTAACCAGTGACACTATATATATAACAGGGACACTATCTCACATGTAATATAGTATTTATACTAACCAGTGACACTATATATATAACAGGGACACTATCTCACATGTAATATAGTATTTATACTAACCAGTGACACTATATATATAACAGGGACACTATCTCACATGTAATATAGTATTTATACTAACCAGTGACACTATATTATATAACAGGGACACTATCTCACATGTAATATAGTATTTATACTAACCAGTGACACTATATTATATAACAGGGACACTATCTCACATGTAATGTAGTATTTATACTAACCAGTGACACTATATTATATAACAGGGACACTATCTCACATGTAATGTAGTGTCCCTGGTTCTATTAACATAGGACAATCCTGAATTCTAAAATTGTCCAAAAAGTCATGAAGTACATACATGTAGTCGGAACCTTGAGTACAAATTACTACTTTTACACTAAATACGGTAGTTCGAAGTTCATTATAATTTGCCAAAGCTAACATTACATGGAGTAGATATACACATTTAAATATCCTATAGAAATTATCCATCAACTCTTTTATAAGCAAAATGTAAGGATTTCAATCGTGGTTTTGTAATCGTACACAATGGACACAAAATGCGAGTCCGTTACCTCTGTTGATAATTGACTACTGGAATAATATCTTTGTAAAATCAGTTTCTATACTTTCTATCGACCGATGTGAAAGGTTACTCTATATTTCATTGAAGCGAAGCACTTTAAAAGGAGCACTTAAACTAATAAAAGTTTGAACTCATTAAGTACTAAAAATATGTAATAATTTATTAATTCTTTCCATTTATTTCCAGCTTTACTGAAACAAATTTGTATAATCTATGAACAATGAAGTTAGAATCAATGGACTAGAATTCACGGTTAAAACTCTTAGAATGCTGGATGTTTTTCTTACAAGGACATTCATCTACTTCCATCTAACTTCTGCAGTCGTTCAGATAAGTCAAAAGAAAATTCAGAAATGGTAATATATTAAAGACCAATGAAATATGGTACTACAGAGGTGAACGTTTGGAAGTCGTACCATTTTATAAATATCTTGGTGGTGTCTACTTTACATCAATGCTAAATTGAAAATACACTAAAGATATGCTAGCATTACAGGCAACAAAGGCACTGTATTCAATATACAAACACATTTTGCTTATTTCCCACACCATGAAGCATTCAAATTGTTTGATGCTATGATTTCCCCAATTTTCACCTTTTCTGCAGAAATTTGGTGCTATGAGTATTGCAAACAGATTGAACTTGTACATATCAACTTTTGCAAAAGAATTGCTTGTTTGAATAAAAATGTATGTAATGTATTGGCCCTTACTGAATGTGGAAGATTACCACTATACTACAATTATTATACTAAATGTGCTAAGTACTGGATAAAATTGTTATCTATGCCAAATAATATAGATATCCTTGCCAATGTTACTTGATGTTACGCCAACTTGATGAAGCTGGACGAATAACATGGGCTTCAAAAATAAAAAGACTGCTATTCCAGTATGGGTTTGGCTATGCATGGCTAGCTAACGAAGTTGGAAATTCAACCTTGTTTTTACAGTTGTTTAAGCAAAGAATAAAAGACAATTGTTTGCAAAATGCATTTCCACAGAGACTGTTTAATCAAATAATGAGTGATTATTCGATCGATGGAATATATTTGTTATCGAAGTTTTTAAAACGAGCATTTGCATTAAGAGGTACATTAACAAACAACTGAACTTATTTTTTTGATGATAGATTATGTTTAATTATTGTAAATGAACACAAATATTTGCAAGCAATAATACTCCTCAATATTTTCAATTTATATATGTAATAATTATTGTCAATTTCACTATGTTGTGCTTATTTGATTGATGTTATTTATATATCATAATATTACATGAAAACTACATCACCAATTTGTTGAATATCATGTTTGTATTATGGGCCGGAGGCCTGAAAATTGCAAATAAACTAATTGTATTGTATTATTGTATACGTAGACATACATCTACTTCAATCTAACTTTGATATTGGCCTACTGGCGTCGTTATACGTAGACATATATCTACTTTAATCTAACTTTGATATTGGCCTACTGGTGTCGTTATACGTAGACATACATCTACTTCAATCTAACTTTGATATTGGCCTACTGGCGTCGTTATACGTAGACATACATCTACTTCAATCTAACTTTGATATTGGCCTACTGGTGTCGTTATACGTAGACATACATCTACTTCAATCTAACTTTGATATTGGCCTACTGGCGTCGTTATACGTAGACATATATCTACTTCAATCTAACTTTGATATTGGCCTACTGGTGTCGTTATACGTAGACATATATCTACTTCAATCTAACTTTGATATTGGCCTACTGGTGTCGTTATACGAAGACATACATCTACTTCAATCTAACTTTGATATTGGCCTACTGGCGTCGTTATACGTAGACATATATCTACTTCAATCTAACTTTGATATTGGCCTACTGGCGTCGTTATACGTAGACATACATCTACTTCAATCTAACTTTGATATTGGCCTACTGGCGTCGTTATACGTAGACATACATCTACTTCAATCTAACTTTGATATTGGCCGACTGGCGTCGTTATACGTAGACATACATCTACTTCAATCTAACTTTGATATTGGCCTACTGGTGTCGTTATACGTAGACATACATCTACTTCAATCTAACTTTGATATTGGCCTACTGGTGTCGTTATACGTAGACATACATCTACTTCAATCTAACTTTGATATTGGCCTACTGGCGTCGTTATACGTAGACATACATCTACTTTAATCTAACTTCGGGCGCTTTTGTTTGCAACAAACCAGGTTTGGTTTCCAACAAGTTTGTCAAACTGTCCGTTTGTTCAGTAAAACTGGTTTGAAACGAGAAAAAGTTTTGTCATTTGTTTAAAAAAATCTCGAAGCGGATTGTCAAACCTTCCAAACTACCCACAGAGGCGGTTTGGTCGGTTTGATGCGTCCGAACTTACATGCAGTTGAGCGCGGGAAATGGCTGACCATGTTGACCATTACTGAAACGTATTATCAATACACAATTTCTTATCTGATCTGATTAGCTATGGTCAGATTTCTACCTTATAATTATCAATGGATAATTCCTTAACCTGACGTTTTTTTTTTATCTTTTTACAGTAAAGAGAAAATTTCAACCACATAAATCTATCCAGCCTATTCAATATATCAACAAAATTTCCAAATATGACATCCTAATCAGAGAATAACAAACTGAGAGATAATAACTTAATTATTTTTGTTATTTTTCTTTATAAGCGTGTGTTCCTGATAATATATTAAGAACATGGTTAAGCTCTTTTCTATCGCCATGGAGATTAAAATGCTTCTTCTGTCCGTTTGTTTGCCACTCAGTTTAAATCGAAACATATGGTGGCTGATTTATGCCATGTCGTATTTTTGCTTTTTAGCCACTCTGTCGTGTTTTCGCATTGTTGCATTTTCGCCACGAAAATGCAAAGATACAACAGATGTGAGGCAAAAACACGACACATTTTTGGTGCCGTATTGTCGCCCTTCATCTGTCGTATTTTCGCCTATTCGCCACGACAAGGCGAAAATATGAAAACACGAATATACGACAAAGTCAACTTTGTCGTATTTTCGCTTTGTTGTGGCGAAAAAGCGAAAATACGACATGGCATAAATCAGCCAACATAGAAAGCAGTTTTAGTTCACTGTCCAACGTTAAACCGACTATTTTCAAGAAAAGCCTTCTTTGATAGTGGCCTACTTTGATAGTGACCTACTTTGATAGTGGCCTACTTTGATAGTGACCTACTTTGATAGTGGCCTACTTTGATAGTGGCCTACTGCAGTCGTAAAAAGATAAAACATCAGTTAGACCAATAGCATATTGTGGCCTTCCGTAGTTGTAACACCATAGACATTCAGGTATACCCACCACACGTTGATCACGTTGATTGAGTCACACCGCACTTGAAGCACCATTGAAGTACAGATCTATATGATTGTATGGGAAGCATAAGTAATGTTCAGCTGTACAAAACGAGAACAGTCTGGTATTTCGTAAGAAACTTTTTGGTAAATGTTTATATGTCCATAAAAAGC
The DNA here is from genome assembly GCA_964023205.1 of Lutraria lutraria. NCBI lineage: Eukaryota > Metazoa > Mollusca > Bivalvia > Venerida > Mactridae > Lutraria > Lutraria lutraria. Next base: position 22,598,415 of record OZ026833.1, read on the forward strand.
AGAACGGGATGAGAATGGAATAGAAATGTTAAAGTATTGAAATTGACAATAATTCTGGTATAGCCAGGTACTTACAAATCTATGAAGAAACAGTATCTCTACATCATTTCTTGTTAAAACTGTCGCTCTTCTCGAAGATCCGCAGATTAACTCTTCTTCCTTAAGAGATAATGATTGAATTATTAATCTATAACTTGCCTTATATCATTCTAAACACACCACGTACATAAAAGAGGTATTTTAAGAAATATGAATACATTCTAACCGTGAATGTTTCTGTATATTTCACTGAGTTCTTGGTACATACAAGTATACAAGAACAGTTAACAAAAATGTTGATCAGCCCGGGTTTAACTACCGTCTGTAAATTAAATGGCCCAACATGTGAACATACATGAAGGACAACTCTGCATTAGGGACTCATTTCATTCCCCTCCTTTGTCACATGACTTGTGTACAGATAAGTTCAGTTTGCTAACAGTTGTGGAATGTCACATGTTTCAGAGATATTTAACATTAAAGCATGTGTGTTATCATACAGTTGTATGAGCATACAGAGTATTGAATAACAAAATCATTAAAATAAACATAAAAAAAACATTCGATGAGAAATCACTCTTTGTTTATATTTTAAGTAAAAAAACGTCTATTATCTCATGCAAAATGCATAACACAGTACTTAATATTTTGATAACATTTAGTTATCTATCATGGCCCTTTTCATACGAATTACTTCAGTTGACATCGTACATTTCGAAATTTAAATTTTTTTTACCGACTTCCTTCGCACTTAATATATAACTTGTACTTGTGTCACTTAAAAGGATATAATAAAAAATGTGGACCGTTTTCACATGTAAGTTAAGTAAGCAGACATTGATATAAAATAAAACCGACATAAACTGTAGAAAGATTTCAATCTGGTAAACACAAACAATACGCGTAAAATCATACAAGGCAAGGAAAACCGTTATGAAACTAAGCATTGTTGTATAAAATTTAAAATCGGTTTGTCATCTTTGAAGATTGATTTTAAACCCTATAAAAGCGTCTACGTTATACAGCTCTTTGTAATAAAAATACGAAATCCGTTAGTGTATATCACAATTTAATTTAGAAGTTAGTTTGTTAATTATAAAATTGTGAAACACTTGTTGCAAGCTGAATGGATTCTATTATTATCTTTGTCAACACTTCACAAGAAATTATCATTAATGTCGTTCAAATGATTATTTCTACGAGTAGCTATTTATTATTATAATCATTTTCAACCGACGTAATGTTATATTTTCAGTCATTTTGTGATTTCACATTTCTAGTTTCTTATGACGGATATTACCAATTTAGAAATGACAGTTCAAGTTATAAATAAAATTGATATTAGTACCAGCCCTGGTGTATACACAATAAAACTATAATTCTTGTCTACACCGTTTAACTGTGGGCTCCATATATATAAAAAGAAACATCATGAACAGTAACTATTATGTTAATGATCAGTTCTCACTAATCCAATTACGCTCATTTTTGAGTAATTTTAAGAAAAAATAACGTTTCGTTGCCTTAAAATTACAAGCTTAAACTATATATTGTAATTGTATTAGGCCATAATTGTATTTAACTATAATTGTATTAAACTATAGTTGTATTAAACTATAATTGTATTAAATCATAACTGTATTGAATTATAATTGTATTTAACTACAATACACCACATTATTGTATTTAACCGTATAATCGTACAAAATTATAACCTACTCCGAATTTCTGCCCGGCTGTGTACTCCACGGGTTGTTTTCGTCCCTGAGTTTCGTCCTCCCCAACTGTAAGTATCACATTATACAGTGATTACAACATTTAGATATATAAACTTCTATTACACTGAGTCCAAATGTGAACAATACTTCCAGCACGTCATAAATTACAGTGTATGGTAACCCACTGGTTCGGCTTGACGTAACTATTTGCACATGGACATTTATTTTTTTAAATAATGATCTTGTACAATATAGATCTCAAGTGGTATTACGTGCATTTAGTAATTGCTCTTTAAAATCACTAGCACGGCGGGGAGACAGATAACAACTTTTAGACGTATTGTTTCATCGATTTAAACTTACTTGATGATATACGATACGTCAATACATATATTAAACACATGTATATGTGTACAGTGTATATCCATAGGCACTCGATTCCGTGATTTTTATACGTTTACAGACGTTCTTTTGCAATTTCACCCTTCAAACAATGCAAATCTGTCGAAAGAAAAATCTTCATTTTTCCCTTATTGTGTGTATAAAATACTCCAAGGTAGTGAACTCGTCATATTTTCGTTTGACGGAAGTGACAAAATAAGCGTGGGTCCCGGCTTTCCTTCTAAAAGCTGTCAAAACGTTTAAAGTTTAAAGCAAGGTTCCCGGAAAGCACGTGCAGATGAAAAGGAAAGCCGGGACGTCACTACCGTCGATCGAAAAGATGGCGAGTTCACTACCTTGGAGTTTTTATACACTCAATAAGGGAAAAATTGAAGATTTTTCTTTCGACAGATTTGCGTTGTTTGATGGGTGAACTTCAAAAATAACTTCTGTAAACGTATAAAAATCACGAAATCGGGTGGATATGTGTATATCTTAATCCATAATGTTAAATGAATTAAATTTATTAATCATTCTTTTATTTTGTGTTTACGTATTTGTTCTTTCCTGTATTTATATTTAGACGTATTTTTAGTTTACAATGAAAACAAATACAAGGACAAATCACGGTACTGACTTTTGTTTTATAAATCATGTCCTTATTCTATGATATATTATTAATACAGAAAGTCACGTGCGGGATAAGTGAAGCACTATCCGGGTAAGATTAAAATCCAGTTAAGGACGGTCGCCTACAGTCCGGGAGAGCAATATTAATGAGAACTATATATCATGACAAAAAGAACGCGAGAATGATTACAGCTTGACAGGACAGACTTGACGACTTTTAAATATACAATCAAATAAACAACAGCTTTGATACAAATATATCTGACAAAGTTTCGCTCAGTTGGGATAATCTTATGCAGCATGATTTCGTTTAGAGATATCTGCAGCCAATTGAAAAATGTATTGTAGCGTCTGAAAAAAACATTTCAATTTGCGTCCTTTAAGTCCGCAGTAGACATTCAGTAGACAGAAGACAACTTCCGGTAATTTAATTATTTTCTGTAAACATGCAATACAGCTAAAAATGCTCAATAATTAACTTAATCCTAGGATTATTTAACATGATTCAACTAAAATACGCCTTCAAATATAAAATGTTCAATTTTTCATCATTCGGAATACAACGCAGGAAATGACACGAAGAATGTTGGAATTTAATGAGGTTGACAAAAAAAACTTACGTCCGCCAGACAGCACGAAGTAGATTCCATCTGGAGCAAAGCCTTTCTTCAATATAACACGTTTCTTCCTATATCTAAAACATGGACAAGTAAGGGAGGTAATAAACTTGTGTTCCTATATGTATATCATGCATGATTATCTCCCATGTGTGTTCTGATAATTCCATTTGATTAGATTTAATTCATTATTCTAAATAAAATGGTAACGTCTATTTTTGAACCAGAATACAGAACCGAAATTCTAAACGTCCACATTGTGACTGGAAGAAAATCGATCGATTGTACAGGTAGGGATTTTTTTAATCAAAACGATTAATTGACTTATTTGGACCTTTCAAGAATCGAGATTTTTATAAGGAGGACGCTTAGAAATTCTGCTCGGTGTAAACAAGAACAATATAAACATCTTCTGGAAAATAATCTTAAATTGGTCTTTATAAAAGATATGATCCATTTCCAAATACATGTACAAATTCATATTGCGTCAGTTGGACATCATCTGAAGACCAATAGGCATTTATACATGTAGTTGTTATACAGGTGAGTTTGATTCTCCGTGTGTTGATCGTACCAGATAAAAACCAAACCGACGCAAATACGTTTGTCGAAAAATGGGCTTTATATAAAAATTACAAGGTTTTAATAGATATGATTTATGTGTTTTCATTTGATTATATTACTGAGCACCGCCGTCAAGCGAGCAATCTAAGTGACCTCGTTCAAATACGATACTCTGGTTCAACATGCCTTATAATCAATTAAAAAATGGTGCTATGTATATGGCTGTAGGAAAGATGCGGTCTGCGCACGGTGCTCATGAATACAAATAGAAGATACTTACTTGTCATAGAAGGAACACTGTACAATTTGTTTCTGTACAGATAATGGGTACTCATTAAATGGCTTACAAATACTCTTCAAACATTTCACAACCTGTATAAATATAGAAATATACTGAAGCTTGATTTACATTCAGATAATAATCTAATTTAAAATTGTGGTATATAATTATGGCCTTCTATATTACGTTTATTAAGTTTATATTATATTTAAAAGAAAGAACAAAGTAATACATGTGAGTGAATCGGGCTACCACGATGCATGGACAGGTTGTAATAGCAACAGGCTACCACCCTGTATGGACAGGTTCTAATAGCAACAGGCTACCACCCTGTATGGACAGGTTCTAATAGCAACAGGCTACCACCCTGTATGGACAGGTTCTTATAGCAACAGGCTACCACCCTGTATGGACAGGTTCTAATAGCAACAGGCTACCACCCTGTATGGACAGGTTCTAATAGCAACAGGCTACCACCCTGTATGGACAGGTTCTATCTAGATATATTAACCGCCACGAGGTACATGTTTTGACTTCCAATGTATCACTGATTAAGAAAACAAACAATTGTTTTAAGAACACGTAAATACTTTGTATGAGAAAACTAGCATTATTTACTTTTATGCGAACCCATTTTGACAATCATGGAGTATTATATAGATGTACCTGTATATTCATACCCAACTTATCGAACATTAAGTGTGGAAAACAAAATTATCAAGATTTTCACGACACGGACTTGTTATAATAAAGATAACAGCTAGATTTCAATGTATCACAGACGAGCTAAATCGCGTATGTCTGGTACCTCGACTATCTGATCCTCAGTCCTGGTACCCGGTCTTTGTTTCAGTATATCCCTTATTTCATCTGTTAGATAATCCTGTAAATAAGATATAGAAAACTATGTCTCATGACTAGTAGATGTAAAGTGATTAAGTTGACCTGATTACTCAGAGACTTTGTGTATTTGAAGCATACTTAATGTCCATTAACCCTCACATCTCCACTTTCTACATCTCCACTTTCTACATCTCCACTTTCTACATCAAATTCCAAGAAGCAAACTCGATATTTATAAAATACAGATTTTCATCTCAAACGAACTTAGATAGATTAGTATACAAATACAGTAAAACATGAAATAACAATATCCAGCATATAAAGGCCATCTTGTGAAGAACGACTTTTGTTTCACACACATCAACTTACATACAATGTACAATGTAACAAATAAACTCTGAATAAAAGCCGACTGTGATAAAATGCAATTTTTCCTCTACAGAATGACATTTGACTGTGTAATGAATAAATCCAACTCTGATTAATTACTGACTAAACAGTATTGTACATACTCGTGCATTTGATATACTTCAGCATGGGCAAACACTATCTGACTAAAGGTGTCAAAGTGAAATTATGGTACTGAAGCAGTTACATGTTTCATTTTCAGATTATTGTCCAGTTTAAGAATCATCAGCGATATCTTTCTAAAAATTGGTATATAAAACGTAATACATGATCACCACTTACATATCAAAAGTGATATACCCCTTACATATACATAGTAATATACCCTATACATATAAATAGTAAAATATACTCCTTACATATGAAAGGTACTATACTCCTTACATATAAAATGTAATATACTCCTTACATATAAAATGTAATATACTCCATACATATAAAATGTACTATACTCCTTACATATAAAAAGTAATATACTCCTTACATATAAAATGTACTATACTCCTTACATATAAAATGTACTATACTCCTTACATATAAAATGTAATATACTCCTTACATATAAAATGTACTATACTCCTTACATATAAAATTATCTATACTCCTTACATATAAAATGTACTATACTCCTTACATATAAAATGTAATATACTCCTTACATATAAAATGTAATATACTCCTTACATATAAAATGATCTATACTCCTTACATATAAAATGTAATATACTCCTTACATATAAAATGTAATATACTCCTTACATATAAAATGATCTATACTCCTTACATATAAAATGTACTATACTCCTTACATATAAAATGATCTATACTCCTTACATATAAAATGTACTATACTCCTTACATATAAAATGTAATATACTCCTTACATATAAAATGTACTATACTCCTTACATATAAAATGTACTATACTCCTTACATATAAAATGTACTATACACCTTACATATAAAATGTACTATACTTCTTACATATAAAATGTACTATACTCCTTACATATAAAATGTACTATACTCCTTACATATAAAATGTACTATACTCCTTACATATAAAATGTACTATACTCCTTACATATAAAATGTACTATACTCCTTACATACAAAATGTACTATACTCCTGACATATAAAATATAATATACTCCTTACATATAAAATATAATATACTCCATACATATAAAATGTACTATACTCCTTACATATAAAATGTACTATACTCCTTACATATAAAATGTACTATACTCCTTACATATAAAATGTACTATACTCCTTACATATAAAATGTACTATACTCCTTACATATAAAATGTACTATACTCCTTACATACAAAATGTACTATACTCCTGACATATAAAATATAATATACTCCTTACATATAAAATATAATATACTCCATACATATAAAATGTACTATACTCCTTACATATAAAATGTACTATACTCCTTACATATAAAATGTACTATACTTCTTACATATAAAAAGTAATATACTCCTGACATATAAAAAGTAATATACTCCTGACATATAAAATGTACTATACTCCTTACATATAAAATGTACTATACTTCTTACATATAAAAAGTAAAATACTCCTGACACATAAGATGTACTATACTCCTTACATATAAAATGTACTATACTCCTTACATATAAAATATAATATACTCATCACATATAAAATATAATATACTCCATACATACAAAATGTACTATACTCCTTACATATAAAATGTACTATACTCCTGACATATAAAATATAATATACTCCTTACATATAAAATATAATATACTCCATACATTTAAAATGTACTATACTCCTTACATATATAATGTACTATACTCCTTACATATAAAATGTACTATACTTCTTACATATAAAAAGTAATGTACTCCTTAAATATAAAATGTACTATACTCGTTGCATATAAAAAGTAATATACTCCTTACATATAAAATGTAATATACTCCTTACGTATACAATGTAATATACTCCTTACATATAAAATGTAATATACTCCTTACATATAAAATGTAATATACTCCTTACGTATAAAATGTAATAAACTCCTTACATATAAAATGTAATATACTCCTTACATATAAAATGTAATATACTCCTTACATATAAAATGTAATATACTCCTTACATATAAGACGTACTATACTCCTTACATATAAAATGTAATATACTCCTTACATATAAAATGTAATATACTCCTTACATATAAAATGTAATATACTCCTTACATATAAAATGTAATATACTCCTTACATATAAGATGTTATATACTCCTTGCATATAAAATGTACTTCTAGTATACACCTTACATATAAAATGTAGTATAATTCTTACATATAAAATGTACTATACACCTTACATATAAAAAGTAATATATTCCTTACATATAAAACATGTGTATACTCCTTATATAAAAAGTAATATCCTCCTTACTTATAAAATGTACTATACTCCTTACATATAAAATGTACTATACTCCTTACATATAAAACATGTGTATACTCCTTATATAAAAAGTAATATACTCCTTACATATAAGATGTTATATACTCCTTGCATATAAAATGTACTTCTAGTATACACCTTACATATAAAATGTAGTATAATTCTTACATATAAAATGTACTATACACCTTACATATAAAAAGTAATATATTCCTTACATATAAAACATGTGTATACTCCTTATATAAAATGTAATATACTCCTTACTTATAAAATGTACTATACTCCTTACATATAAAATGTACTATACTCCTTACATATAAAACATGTGTATACTCCTTATATAAAAAGTAATATACTCCTTACTTATAAAATGTACTATACTCCTTACATATAAAATGTACTATACTCCTTACATATAAAACATGTGTATACTCCTTATATAAAAAGTAATATACTCCTTACATATAAGATGTACTATACTCCTTACATATAAAAAGAAATATACTCCTTACATATAAAATGTAATATAATCCTTACATATAAAATGTACTATACCCCTTACATATAAAAAGTAATATACTCCTGACATATAAAACTTATGCATACTCCTTACATATAAAATGTACTATACTCCTTACATATAAAAAGTAATATATTCCTTACATATAAAACATGTGTATACTCCTTATATAAAAAGTAATATACTCCTTACTTATAAAATGTACTATACTCCTTACAAATACAATGTAATATAATCCTTACTTATAAAATGTACTATACTCCTTACAAATACAATGTAATATAATCCTTACTTATAAAATGTACTATACTCCTTACAAATACAATGTAATATAATCCTTACTTATAAAATGTAATATACTCCTTACATATAAAATGCACTATACTCCTTACATATAAAATGTACTATACTCCTTACAAATACAATGTAATATTATCCTTACTTATAAAATGTAATATACTCCTTACATATAAAATGTAATATATTCCTTACATATAAAACATGTGTATACTCCTTACTTATAAAATGTAATATACTCCTTACATATAAAACATGTGTATACTCCTTACTTATAAAATGTAATATACTCCTTACATATAAAATGTACTATACTCCTTACATATAAAATGTAATATATTCCTAACATATAAAACATGTGTATACTCCTTACTTATAAAATGTAATATATTCCTTACATATAAAACATGTGTATACTCCTTACATATAAAATGTACTATACTCCTTACTTATAAAATGTAATATACTCCTTACATATAAAATGTACTATACTCCTTACATATAAAATGTAATATACTCCTTACATATAAAATGTACTATACTCCTTACATATAAAATGTACTATACTCCTTACATATAAAATGTACTATACTCCTTACATATAAAATGTACTATACTCCTTACATATAAAAAGTAATATATTCCTTACATTTAAAACATGTGTATACTTCTTATATAAAATGTACTATACTCCTTACATATAAAATGTACTATACTCCTTACATATAAAATGTAATATACTCCTTACATATAAAATGTACTATACTCCTTACATATTAAATGTACTATACTCCTTACATATAAAATGTACTATACTCCTTACATATAAAATGTACTATACTCCTTACATATAAAAAGTAATATATTCCTTACATTTAAAACATGTGTATACTTCTTATATAAAATGTAATATACTCCTTACATATAAAAAGTAATATACTCCTTACATATAAAATGTACTATATTCCTTACATATAAAATGTACTATACTCCTTACATATAAGATGTAATATCTCCTTACATATAAAACATGTGCATACTCCTTACATATAAAATGTACTATACTCCTAACATATTAAATGTAATATACTCCTTACATATAAGATGTAATATCTCCTTACATATAAAACATGTGCATACTCCTTACATATAAAAAGTAATGTACTCCTTACTTATAAAATGTACTATACTCCTTACATATAAAATGTACTATACTCCTTACATATAAAACATGTGTATACTCCTTATATAAAAAGTAATATACTCCTTACATATAAGATGTACTATACTCCTTACATATAAAAAGTAATATACTCCTTGCATATAAAATGTAATATAATCCTTACATATAAAATGTACTATACCCCTTACATATAAAAAGTAATATACTCCTGACATATAAAACTTATGCATACTCCTTACATATAAAATGTACTATACTCCTTACATATAAAAAGTAATATATTCCTTACATATAAAACATGTGTATACTCCTTATATAAAAAGTAATATACTCCTTACTTATAAAATGTACTATACTCCTTACAAATACAATGTAATATAATCCTTACTTATAAAATGTACTATACTCCTTACAAATACAATGTAATATAATCCTTACTTATAAAATGTACTATACTCCTTACAAATACAATGTAATATAATCCTTACTTATAAAATGTAATATACTCCTTACATATAAAATGCACTATACTCCTTACATATAAAATGTACTATACTCCTTACAAATACAATGTAATATTATCCTTACTTATAAAATGTAATATACTCCTTACATATAAAATGTAATATATTCCTTACATATAAAACATGTGTATACTCCTTACTTATAAAATGTAATATACTCCTTACATATAAAACATGTGTATACTCCTTACATATAAAATGTACTATACTCCTTACATATAAAATGTAATATATTCCTAACATATAAAACATGTGTATACTCCTTACTTATAAAATGTAATATATTCCTTACATATAAAACATGTGTATACTCCTTACATATAAAATGTACTATACTCCTTACTTATAAAATGTAATATACTCCTTACATATAAAATGTACTATACTCCTTACATATAAAATGTAATATACTCCTTACATATAAAATGTACTATACTCCTTACATATAAAATGTACTATACTCCTTACATATAAAATGTACTATACTCCTTACATATAAAATGTACTATACTCCTTACATATAAAATGTACTATACTCCTTACATATAAAAAGTAATATATTCCTTACATTTAAAACATGTGTATACTTCTTATATAAAATGTACTATACTCCTTACATATAAAATGTACTATACTCCTTACATATAAAATGTAATATACTCCTTACATATAAAATGTACTATACTCCTTACATATTAAATGTACTATACTCCTTACATATAAAATGTACTATACTCCTTACATATAAAATGTACTATACTCCTTACATATAAAAAGTAATATATTCCTTACATTTAAAACATGTGTATACTTCTTATATAAAATGTAATATACTCCTTACATATAAAAAGTAATATACTCCTTACATATAAAATGTACTATATTCCTTACATATAAAATGTACTATACTCCTTACATATAAGATGTAATATCTCCTTACATATAAAACATGTGCATACTCCTTACATATAAAATGTACTATACTCCTAACATATTAAATGTAATATACTCCTTACATATAAGATGTAATATCTCCTTACATATAAAACATGTGCATACTCCTTACATATAAAAAGTAATGTACTCCTTAAATATAAAATGTACTATACTCATTGCATATAAAAAGTAATATACTCCTTACATATAAAATGCACTATACTCCTTACATATAAAATGTAATATACTCCTTACGTATACAATGTAATATACTCCTTACATATAAAATGTAATATACTCCTTACATATAAAATGTAATATACTCCTTACGTATAAAATGTAATATACTCCTTACATATAAAATGTAATATACTCCTTACATATAAACATGTGTATACTCCTTATATAAAAAGTAATATACTCTACTATACTCCTTGCGTATATAAAATGTAATATATAAAACATGTGTATACTCCTTATATAACAAGAGGGCCAAGATGGCCCTTTATCGCTCACCTGAGAACAAAGGCAATAATTAATGACCAGAAAATATAGTTTCCAACTCGTATAACCCATTTTTATGTAGATTTTGATATCAAAACCAACAATGAAGGTATAATACTGTTAAACAAGCTAAAACGTAGCAAATTTTCTAATCTAAGGGCCCATAACTCTTGAAGTTCTAGTCCGATTCCACCCATAACTGTTCTTGTCCAATACCATAAGGTCATAAACATTCATTGTAAATATGATTAGGATCGGTGAATAAATGAAGGCGCTAGAGTGTAAACAAGCTAACATATAGCAAATTTTCTAAGTCAAGGGCCTATAACTCTTGAGGTTCTGGTCCGATTCCGCCCATAATCGAACTTGTCCAAGATCTTTTGGTTATACTCATTTACTGAAAATATTATTAGGATCGGTGAATATATGAAGGCGCTGGAGTGCAAACAAGCTAAAATATAGCAAATTTTCAAAGTCAAGGGCCCATAACTCTTGAAGTTCTGGTCCGATTCCGCCCATAATCGAACTTGTCCAAGATCTTTTGGTTATTCATATTTACTGAAAATATGATTAGGATCCGTGAATAAATGAAGTCGCTAGAGTGTAAACAAGCTAAATATAGCAAAGTTTGTAATTCAAGGGCCCATAACTATAGAAGTTATTGTCCGATTTTGCCCATAATCGAACCTAGCCGAGACATTGTGGCCATATACATTGTGAGCAGGTTTAATCACGATTCGTTAAGAGCTGCAGATGCTAGAGTGTAACAAACTAATTGTGGACGGATGACGGACGCCGGACATTCAACGATCCTAAAAGCTCACCTGATGAATCAGGTGAGCTAAAAAGTAACATACTCTTTACATATAAAGCATGTGCATTATCCTTATATTTATACGTTTATGGTATGAACATTACCTCAGCAGTTTTATGTCTCATGTATTCCCCGAGGTCAAAGGTTATCTGTTCTAACTCATGTGTAGATTCATTAGGTACGTAAGTAACGAAAGCTCGACGTGACTTTTCACCAGAAGCTAATGCTGCGTAATTTGATTGTAAGGCATATAACGACTCTTGGGAGATGGATTCTTCTAAAAGGCTGAAATAAAAAGTGGATGATTTAAACTGATTGTACTAACTAATTGTACTGCTCAGTATCAATTTCGATCGTTCATCTCCCTCATTTTCTAAATGAAAACATATTTAATGTTTAGCAGTTGGGTGAATGACATTTTAGTATTAGTTTAAGTCAGGCCCTTCTATATCCCTTCAAATGTCAATATATGCGCTGCGCTTGTATCCTTTAAGAATAAAAGTTTGTAATTATTAAATTTGCTCAAGCTTTAAACCAAGGTCGCTTTATTTTACGGAACATGTTTATGTTAAGGTGTTTCACGTTTTTTTTTTTATAAAACAAATATAAATTGGTAAAACATCTATGGCAATACATGTAATTAGTTTTGATTGAAGAATTCCTGAATGTTAAATTAATATTTACTTTATGAAGCTAAACTGTGAAAAGGACAATAAGCATAGAAAATAAGAACTAAGGATGATTTAATACTGAAAGCATTCGCGTAACAAGATCAACACGGACTATTCACGTCATATAGACATTTAAAAGCATCTGTCATTTTAAGAAGGTTTACGATTTAAAAGATCGTTTTAAAATGTTTGAATATAACAATAATAATATGACATAAGGAACTTAGTGTAGAAATCACTTATTGTCACCAATACTTAAACTATGAATGGTATAAAGAAACACGAGATCAAAGATTCGCCCTCAATCGTGCAGTAATCGTCATCGTCACCTTTAACCATAACGCAGACATGCTTGGAATATACATAAATTATATAACGGTTTCATCACATAACACCAAACAATGTGATGATCATAATTATGTAACTGAAGATTGACATTAGAAAAAAACACATAATGCAAATCCCTGACACGCATTGAATAATTCTATACTATTTTTTTCATCAGTTGACGTAAATGAATGTCAATATCGATTGTCGTTTTGCTATACCAAGTCAACTTTGTATATCGTGTCATTTGGCAATGAGCAAAATTACAAAGAAGGAAATAAACCAATTCCTTGTTCTGATTTTAAAAGCATGCCGACAGTCCACACGCAAACTCCTTCTTGTTTTCTTGGCTAACTGTTCAAACGTTCTTAGCTGAAGAGGTAATAAGGATGGGCAATATACCAAGAATGATAAAGTGATCTTCACACGCAGGCAGAATAAAATAGAAACATTTGAAATTATTGTTAAGTTCAATGAGATATAAGCCCAATGTGAATTTAATGCCATATTTCTTAGAATCATCATAAATAAAAATAAAAATCTGATATATAATTGTTGAATACAATTTGGAATTCTAGCTGCTTTTATTAATCTTACGACAAAAATGCAAGAGTTGTTGCCCTTGCTGAAAAACAGAAAACTATTTATATCTGTAGATATTGCACTTTGACCAATATTTCTTTTGCTTTATCATGTGTTTATGCACCTTTTTACCATGAATTTTCATTGGAATCTATGTTTTTTTCTTCAATTTTTGAAAAATGGGTTACTTAAAGGGAAAATAAGTCAATGAAATGTCATTGTTTTTTTATCTCAAGGTAAATCATTTTCTGTCATGGAAACCTAATAAAATAATTATAAACATTTCCAAAATCTATCTACCCGATTTTGAGAAAAAAATTGGAAGTTCCAAATACCTTAAGATCGATCGAGAAAATTAGTGACATTCGTAAGTTAATTCCTTATGTACCAATATAAATAAGTATTTACCATGAGCATATTAATTGGAATAGTTTAATTTTCTTGAAAGATTTATTCATACATTATCCCATTTCTTTCAACATTTATATCTACATTAACTCATTGCTTCACCATGTACGTACTACGGTAGAGTGATAAAATACGTGATGGATTTATAGAAACAAGTTTATAGTGTATGATATTTACCACCATACTCACTCCCAGTGATTTGATTTCACTAATATTTGAATTCATGATGAATAAGAGATCAGTATGTTAAGAGTTTATGAATACATTGCCAGTCATGTATTTTACGTGCTAATTTTCATAATGAGATTAAATGTATAAAGGTTGAAAAGATCAATTAAATGTAAACCGATTTTATTTACCTTCTACACGCCTGACAAACTTGAATCAGAAGTTTAACAGCACGAGCCACACGTCTGAAACGTACGAAGGGCTGAAAAAGACAAGTATTCGTAAAGGAATAATTTTGAAAATATAGTTAGATGTAGGAGAGCACCGTGACTTAAGACTTTAAGAGGGTCATCAGCGGTTATGTCGTAAACACAAAACATTAAATGAGACATTGACGCCAGAACATATAAGTATAACAACATTGTACATTTGTATTATATGATATATGCAGAAACTTATTTGACAAGTGATGTTGACATTGATAACTTGTCTGCTGCTCTCGCTGTAGATTCTGATATTGACAAAGTGAATGAATGAAAAGAATAATGAAATTGCCATGGTTTAATTTAATGTTTTTTTATGAGGAATTTGATCATAATTAATGCTAATGTGAATGGAGTAAGCACATCAAATCTATTACAGTGTCATGCATGAACAATTCAATATAATATTTAAGACTTAATAAATTATATTCAAATTATAGAAAAAAATGACCATAACAGAACGTTATGACTACGGCCATACTTCAAATTTGAACCTTTGCTTCTTTCTTCAGGGTGACAGGTGTTTCTGTAAGTCATCGTAATTATCACGAAATGTTAAATATACCACTTACCCGAACATATAAAGTTTGAGCAGCCATTCCAAAAGTGTCTTATTCCTGCTATAAACATTATTTAAAATAATTGTCAGATGTTAACACGATATTTACAGCACGACATCAATGATCGACTATTTCACAGAGTCGATATGATGTGCGCCAATAAACTAGTTTAATTGGTGTTCAATCAGTTAGCTCAAACGATGCAAATACGAATAATTAAATGGATGTATTGAAATGGAAATGATATTCAAATTAAATACATTGAAGCATTGAATAGATTCAGTGCTAACTAAAATAGTGTACATACATCAAACAAGATCACTCTGACTTTGAAAATACTAATTTTACCTCATCACCAACATTTCCGTTTTCTTGCTGCATTATTTTAAAGGTACATTGTAATTTCCGTTTGTTAATGTGGGTAGCGTTCAATCCAAACACTGTGGAACTTTTAATTCGATTCTGTATTTCTTGTAATGGATTGTGTCAATATTAAAGGTATGTAGGCAATCACATGCTTAAATTACACTTAACCTTTGATAAACTTATAATCACCACAGTATGGAAGCTACAATCTTCATGAGAGTCTAGATCACAATATTGCTTGTAGTTTTCAATAAGGATTTTGCATTATCAAACACAAAGCGACTAGAGTGACCATTATTTTATCGAATTAAGTAAGTTTTTCTCACGGTCGGATGTAATATAAGTTAACAAATCTTTTCTCCACCTTTAAAGCCAGTGCATGCCTGATCTCATAGTTATTGATAGGCCAAGTGTTGACATTTTCAATTAATTTAAAAAAGAACATCTTTACAAACAAGTTCCGCTGTATAAACAAACTTGGAAGAATCGAGTATAACATCAGTTTACAATTATTATAACTTAATGTATATAATATGCTCCGTGATTATTTGCTTACAAACTAACATAGGTAATACGTTTATGTAGAGCGAAGAATAACATATAATAGAATAATAGAAACTTGTAATTGTAAAATACCTCAAATAGTATTTGTCAGTTTTCTAATTGAATCGATAAGTATATAGATGTTCAATTGTATTTAATCACGATGTTCGTTTTTTACACGTAATTATTTTATACTTGGCATTATCTTATTGCCCTTCGAAACACTTTCATCACATTTTGTAGTTATTCGTTTGTAAGGTTTTGATTTTATGATTATTTACGACGATTTCATTCCATTCCGAATATATCAATTATCAGTCTGTGGAGTTTATAACAATGTGTTTAGATTGGGAATGTATCTATAAAATTCTAACCTGAGATTTGTAACGATGCTTTAAAATAATATAAATAATACATTTAAAGTTTTAAACGTAAACGCTGATTAGCTGTTTAGTTGATATACGAGTACAATTTCTTGAATATTTTTTTCTAATATTGTTTCAATAAATACATTCAGATACATTAGTAACAGAGGACCAATATTCTTTAGGAAAAGTTTAAAAGAATGTGTAGTAACGGGTTCGGTGTTTATATTTAGGTTTTACACATTTAGTGAACACAAAAAACTTTGAAACGAATACATCAAAATACAACGACATAATAATCTTTGTTTATTGCGGTGAGTGTATGTATACTGACGTCCACAAAAACGCCTCATCATAAAAGCGCGATAACTGAGTAAATACAAACAATATATAAGCGACTTTTTGCTAACCATAGTATTTTTTCTTCTGTAACCTAATGAAGCATGAAATTGCACTTCAGTCCTTCGTGTTTGCTTAAGCCATGGCTCAACGTACCTTTTGTTCGTGCGCCCCGTGCGCTTTCCCCGCGTGGTTATGTCGGTCTAAATAACATGTGTGTATACAGTAATTGATTTACAACCAAAAGCAATATTTGGATTTTTTTTAAATCAAAATGCCAAGGCTAAGAAGAAAGAGCAAGAATTTTGGGCATGCTTGAAGGTGGACTTTCTCAAGGTCACGTGGCAAGACGCTTTACCGTTTCAAGATCGACAATAGTAAGTCTTGTTCAACGGGTAAACGCAACAGGGAGCTTGTCTGATAGGCCCCGACCCGGTGCACCACGTGTGACGTCTGTACAATAGGACAATTTCATCCATCAACGTCACCTGCGAAACCGATTCGTCACGGCGCAATCCACAAAGTCTCCAGGAGCGTGGAATATCGTCAGGCGGTCGTACCGTGGTGCAGTGGTGACGTCGGAAACGTCGGTAATGGGCTCGAAACAACATCGGAAGACGTTGGCGTAATGTTGTCTTTAGTGACGAATTCTGCTTTAATGTTTCCTTTGCCGACGGACGTGTTCGTGTTTACCGTCGACGTACTGAACGTTAAGCCCGCAATTGTGTGTTGGAGCATAATCGTTTTTGTGGGGGTGGTGTAATGGTTTGCGCAGGGATAAATCACACCTTTAGAACTGACCTGGGGGTTATTAATGGGAATTTAAACGCCATATGGTATGTAAACAAAGTTCTCCGTCCTGTAGTCATTCCCATGTTTCAGCAACGTCCTGGCCATACATTTCAACATGACAATGTGCGCCCCCATACGGCCAGATTTACCAGAAAATTTCTCATGGCCATGGCCTGCTAACTCTCTCGATTGTAACCCATTTGAACACATGTGGGACGTCATTGAACGTCGTTTTCGTCGACGTAACCCACAGCCGCAAAACGTCCAAGAATTGACAAATGCTATTCGTGACGAGTGGATCCGCATTCCACGCTATCTCCTACGTAATATGTGTGGGTCCATGGGACGGCGAATGCAGGCAGTGATCTAGCAAGTCAGGGAGGCCATACCCGGTACTGACGAATTTTAGGGGTTAAAGTTTTTGAAACTAGTGTTAAATCCGTGTAATGTTTAATTACATTCAGATGACAAGTGATATAATTATGTAGAACTATTCCCAATCTCTGTTTTTGAATCATAAAAACACGCATTCCGCATTTAGTTAATCAAATATGGCCATACAAGGGGGGGGGGGGGGGGGGGTGAGGCGTTTCTTATGGACGTCAGTATATTACAACTTGTATATATTTTGTTATCGTCTTCAGTTTTTATATTAAACTACACTTACAAACAAAAATGACTTAATCAAAAAGTTAAATTATTAGAAATACATACTTTAGTATAACCCACAAGGGATGGTTCAACTAGATTAAGTACGTTTGCTACAGTTTTCACATAGATATATCGATATAGGCAGACTGAAAACTGTTTTTACAGGCTTTTTAAAAATTTGTATAATCATATCATACAATAACAGAAACATCTCAAGTCATTGCTCTCGTTTTTGAGTTATCTACCCTTGAATTTGAACTTGAACCTCAAATCGAGCGCTGTGTTCATTTATGAAATACATACATGTACGTCAAATATTGTTTCTTAGGAAAAAGTATACACTTGTTGAAAAATTATTTTCATGTGAACACTATTTTGTATCGTATCAAAAAAATAAAATATTCTATAACACAAAACCTCAATTGAGATTATGATACCCCAGTTAATGTAATTATACATGTATGTTAAAGAATTATTCAAATACACGCGACACACACAGATTGGTCTCTACCTTTTCATCCTCTGGTGTTTTTGCAAATACTTCCGGTTCCGGTTGGACTTCCACAGTCTCCGTTTTTAGTTCCTCTTCATCCTCCTCACCAAATATATCAACATTACTAGTTATCCGGATAGACATTTCGGATATTTAAATTTAATCAGTTTATCACAGAAAATTCACAACGGATCAGTCAATCAATCGGGGAATCAATCAATCAATCGATCGATCGGGGAATCAATCAATCGGGGGGATCAGTCAATCAATCAATTAGTTTATTAGTTCCATATCAGTTTCCTACAAACATGAATATTCTTGCTTGTTTATATCCAGGTTTCACACATTTATTGAAGGCATAAAACGAATGCAACAAAATACAACGACACAATAATCTTTATTTATTGCGGTGATAAATATCTATGAATTCAAAAGAACATTCTCGTCATGTATCAAAGAAACAAATGCACGAGACGTTTGTCTTATGATACGAAACTGGCACGTATTGATTTATTAACAAAAACGCTGCATCAAAAGACACATGGATCTATTTAATTTAATTAAACAGATGGCTGCCTCAACTTATCGTGGCCCCTTCAGATAACAAAATTTCATTTTAGTTACTAGAGTATATTCTATATTGTCAGTTTAATTCTATGAAAAATTGATTGGAGCATCTTTGGTTTAGTACATTTGTATTTAGTGACAGTTCGGTGTGAATGTAGATAAGTATGATAAAATATTTCACACGTTTACGTCATCACTATAAATCATCCCCATCTGTAATTTTGTTAGCATTGACTGTATTGCATAGAACCACGCGGTGTCTCAATCTTTTATTGCCTATTCCATTCTTGATTGCTATTACATAAATTGAAATACTATCAAACTACTTAGCTATACAGTGAATCTGCTATCATCAACATTTACCATGCAGTAATATCCCTTATTAAGCGACCAAGTCAATAGTACTACCACCTTTATATTATGACCCGCTAAATGATACGACCACCTTTAATATTACGACCATCTTTAATATTACGATTCGACTACCGTGACAATACGACTACCTTTAATATTATGATCACCTTTATAATACGACCACCTGTACAATACGACTATCTTTAATATTATGATCACCTTTATAAAACGACCACCTGTACAATACGACTACCTGTATATTATGATCACCTTTATAAAACGACCACCTGTACAATACGACTACCTTTAATATTATGATCACCTTTATAATACGACCACCTGTACAATACGACTACCTGTATATTATGATCACCTTTATAAATGACCACCTGTACAATACGACTACCTTTAATATTATGATCACCTTTATAATACGACCACCTGTACAATATGACAACCTGTATATTATGATCACCTTTATAATACGACCACCTGTACAATACGACTATCTTTAATATTATGATCACCTTTATAATACGACCACCTGTACAATATGACTATCTTTAATATTATGATCACCTTTATAATACGACCACCTGTACAATATGACAACCTGTACAATATGTCTGCCTTTAATATTATGACCACCTTTATAATACGACCACCTGTACAATACGACTATCTTTAATATTATGATCACCTTTATAATACGACCACCTGTACAATACGACTATCTTTAATATTATGATCACCTTTATAATACGACAACCTGTACAATACGACTATCTTTAATATTATGATCACCTTTATAATACGACCACCTGTACAATACGACTATCTTTAATATTATGATCACCTTTATAATACGACAACCTGTACAATATGACAACCTGTACAATACGACTACCTTTAATATTATGATCACCTTTATAAAACGACCACCTGTACAATATGACAACCTGTACAATACGACTACCTTTAATATTATGATCGCCTTTATAATACGACCACCTGTACAATATGACAACCTGTATATTATGATCACCTTTATAATACGACCACCTGTACAATACGACTATCTTTAATATTATGATCACCTTTATAATACGACCACCTGTACAATACGACTATCTTTAATATTATGATCACCTTTATAATACGACCACCTGTACAATATGACTATCTTTAATATTATGATCACCTTTATAATACGACCACCTGTACAATACGACTATCTTTAATATTATGATCACCTTTATAATACGACAACCTGTACAATACGACTATCTTTAATATTATGATCACCTTTATAATACGACCACCTGTACAATATGACAACCTGTACAATACGACTACCTTTAATATTATGATCACCTTTATAAAACGACCACCTGTACAATATGACAACCTGTACAATACGACTACCTTTAATATTATGATCGCCTTTATAAAACGACCACCTGTACAATATGACTACCTTTAATATTATGATCACCTTTATAATACGACCACCTGTACAATACGTCTACCTTTAATATTATGATCACCTTTATAATACGACCACCTGTACAATACGACTACCTTTAATATTATGATCACCTTTATAATACGACCACCTGTACAATACGTCTACCTTTAATATTATGATCACCTTTATAAAACGACCACCTGTACAATATGACTACCTTTAATATTATGATCACCTTTATAATACGACCACCTGTACAATACGTCTACCTTTAATATTATGATCACCTTTATAATACGACCACCTGTACAATACGACTACCTTTGTAATATGATCACATTTATAGTACGACCACCTTTACAATATGACTACCTTTGTAATATGATCACATTTATAGTACGACCACCTTTACGATATGACTACCTTTGTAATATGATCACATTTATAGTACGACCACCTTTACGATATGACTACCTTTGTAATATGATCACATTTATAGTACGACCACCTTTACGATACGACCACCTTACAATATGACTACCTTTGTAATATGATCACATTTATAGTACGACCACCTTACAATATGACTACCTTTGTAATATGATCACATTTATAGTACGACCACCTTACAATATGACTACCTTTGTAATATGATCACATTTATAGTACGACCACCTTTACAATATGACTACCTTTGTAATATGATCACATTTATAGTACGACCACCTTACAATATGACTACCTTTGTAATATGATCACATTTATAGTACGACCACCTTACAATATGACTACCTTTGTAATACGAACACCTTTATATTATTGCCACCTTTATATTATGATCTCCTATATAGTATGATTATGATCAACTTCATAATACGACCGCCTTTATATTACAACAATTTTAAGAATACGACCACATGTATACTATGATCACTTAATGATACGACCACCTTAATGATATGACCTTTGTATTTATACCCAATGTGATATTATTACCGACGTTTTACTGTACTATATTTGAATATCATGTATAAAATCCGAACCATGATATTAAAATGGGCTTCGGTCAGGTTTTCTTACTACTTACTAGTAAATACGTGATGTAAAGCAATACATTAGTGTTCTTATGAAATTCCTACATTGATTGTATAACTATATGTAGAACCAATATTTATTATCAATGTGTATTATGAATATATTTTATTCATAAGTTTTATAAGTTATTTATTATCAATATGTTTCAGTATCAATATATGTCATCAATATGTTTTATAGATATGCATTGTCAAAATTTGTAATCAATACAAGTATGTGTTATCAGCACGTAATACTTATATGTAGTATCAGTCTGTATTGTTGATATCTCGTTCAGTTTATTTTTAAATTTAATCATTAAATTGTATCCAATGATCTAATAATCGCTACAATTCCGTGCCTCCAACTACAATGTTGATCATTTATGAACTAATAACACAAACCATGGTTTATTTAAAACATTAAACAAAGACGATGTGTTACTTATAATAAGTATTATACAAAACAGGTCAAAATAGTCGATCGAGATAGAATCAAAGATTTTTTAATCAATGTAGTTGTTGCATTCCAATAATCAATATCTTAAACAGACGCATCAAATTATTTCTTTACCGATATCAAAGACCAAGACGTTTCGGTTTATTTGTTTAACAATATAATCCAAAAATGTATCTTTACGTCAAATCTCTGATATGTTAAATTTATACATAATGTCAAATCTCTAAAATGTTAATTTTATACCTTTGACAATGTCAAATCTGATATGTTAATAACACAGCATGGCCACATGCCAAATCTCTGAAATGTTTCAAGCGTTCGATTAAAGGAGACTAATTCAGGATAGGGAAAGGAAATTATTTATTAAGAACTAATGAAACAGTAACTTTTGGAGTAAAATAACATTTATACATGTTAATAATGTCCATATCTAAAGATTAAAAAAAACCTCACCGGTGTTATTATATTTCTACCGTGAAACAAAAACCATATTTATTCATCCGCATGACCAAATATGATTTCTATCTTTAAGTTAAATGTATTTGCTTTTTCGTAACATACGGCCCATATCATCATTAATTTCAGTAAACATCTTTTATGACTATCTTAAGGATTGCTAACGATTACACGACTCTCAATTAATCTTTCAGGAATGAAAACATGGTAAAACCTCTGTTGGATCTGGACATTATTCTGTGGTGTCAATCTAATTTAGTTCGTTATGAGTTTTTTTTGTCAGATCATACCTTTCAGTCAATATGTAGACTATACCATCCTGTCAATATTCATGACATACCTTCCTGTCAATATTTAGGTAATACCTTCCTGTCAATATTCAGGTAATTCCATCCTGTCAATATTTAGGTCATACCTTCCTGTCAATATTAAGGTAATACCTTCCTGGCAATATATAGACTATACCATCCTGTCAATATTCAGGTCATACCTTCCTGTCAATATATAGACTATACTATCCTGTCAATATTCAGGTCATACCTTTCTGTAAGATACTGAGTACCTTGATTTTTTTACAATGGCATACCTTATCTATATTATACAGTCAATCCATTTTGCACATCAACATCGGTTATTTCCATAAAACTAACAATCTTCAGTTTGTGTGTATTTACATATTCAGTACAGTATACTTATAGCATGTCTATTTATGAATTCACACTTTATTGATTCCTTTTTATAATTAATCTTATCACAAAGGCTTGGTCATACAAGATTGTGACAAATACTTCTTGGTAATCTGTATTATGTCGACAATTAAATACTTATAGACACCGTAGTTGGTCAATAACCCGCATAGTACATGTATGCATGCACATCCAATAACTTGAAATACTCGTGTTTCATTTACGAAATTGGTCTACCCCTATTGGTCTCGATATTGCATTTATAAATACGACACGTATACCTACATAAATTGAAAATAATTTTATTTTCTTTACTAAATTTGACTTGTAACACATTCAGATATTATTTGAATAAGAAACGAAAGAAACATAATGAACACCATGAATGATGAGGTCACTGTTGGTCTATTTGTACAATATCGTCTCATTTCATGCAGACGGTTTTTAAACAAAGGGCTATAACTCAGTGAAAATTAATCCAAACAAAACCTGGTTATGGCATGCACAACTTGGCTTACTTTTTATAACTTCTGTGAAGTTTCATTGAATTCCTATGAGTAGTTACTGAGATATTGTATATACACTGAATAAAAAAACAACAAAGGGCCATAACTCAGTGAAAATTTAACCAACAAAGACAAGTTTAATGCATGCATAACTAGGCTAACTACTTATCACTTCTGTGAAGTTTTATTGAATTCCTGTCAGTAGTCAATGAGAAATAGTCAGGACAAAATTTGCCTATTGTATATACTGTAGAAAAAAACAAAGGGCTATAACTCAGTGAAAATCAGTCCAAATGAAAAATGATTTAAGCATGCACAACTAGGCTAACTACTTTTTACTTCTGTGAAGTTTTATTAAATTCCTGTCAATTGTTAATGAGAAATAGTCCGGACAAAATGTGCCTATTGTATATACTGTATAAAAAACAAAGGGTTATAACTCAGTGAAAATCAATCCCAACGAAAAATGCTTTAAGCATGCACAACTAGGCTTACTACTGATCACTTCTGTGAAGTTTCATTGAGATCCTGTGAGTAGTTGCTGAGAAATTCTCCGGACAAAATTTGCCTATTGTATATACTGTATAAAAACAACAAAGGGCTATAACTCAGTGAAAATTAATCCGAACAAAAAATGCTTAAAGCATGCACAACTAGGCTTACTTCTGATCACTTCTGTGAAGTTTCATTGAAATCCTGTAAGTAGTTGCTGAGAAATTCTCCGGACAAATTGTCTACAGACGCACGGACCGACCGTCCGACCGACCGACCGTCCGACCGACAAGCGTGACCCATATATTTCATATCTGGGGGTATAATTATGCTAAAGATGCTGCGTGTTTGTTCTAGTTTCTGATATTCAATAAATTGCTAATCATTGCTTACTTTTTGCTGTCAGGATTTTATATCATTATAAACTTCTCACACATTTACCAAACACAATAATTTCCCTATCCCTGACATTAGCTCCGTATCTTATAATTTGTCGAAGAAGAGACGAGCTGAGAAAGGAATCATAATTTAAGACGCCAAATTTAAATTACGATGTAATGCTAATTTTAAATGAAACTAAAGTAACACATCTCGTAAATAAGTAACGTTTTGTGACTTGTTTTATTAAGTATTACTATACAGTGTAATATGTCAATTAACTTGAATGGTGCTTTACAACTAATAGTATCTGTTTGAATTTCATGTGTCTACTAGTCTATCAATACACCTGCGTGTTTTGTCATTAGTCAGTATATCATAATGACTGGTTTGTGTAGGAATGTAATTTTAATTATTTAAATACAAGATTTGAGACATAATTATCTACTTTAGTCTACATTTTACCATATATGGTGTGTATTATGCATCCTATTCTCAAGGGTCAGATATCCTACTGAATTATGAAATAAAAGATTTCACCACAAATTTCAATAATCAAATCACACTGTACAAAAACTGAATAAAGTTCACTTGAATATGTTCCAGTATTAATTTAAAATTACGGTCAGAACACTAATTGATAAATTCCATGATTTTTCACAAATATATATCTCAAACTATAAAACGTCAGTATACATGTAATGCTAATCTATTACTATAACTTAAAACCTTTATCTAGATATGTGCATCAAATTAACTTTAGGGTTAAATCTAAAATTCAATTGAATTTGTATACAAACATAATGCCCGTCTTTTTTTGATAACTGTCTCACATCGTATTACGTGCTATTGTCCTTGGCGTGCTTAATTGAATAGGTCTTTGTTCGAGTACTTTGTATTTGATACAATAATCAAATATTTAATATTTTGACCCCTCTTTAGAATGACAAAACAATACAGACTACGGATTGTTTATTGTACAGCATTCAGAAATCATATACCCGGTATAAATTCTAAAGAATAGCATCTTAACAACGATGGCTGTATTCGTAAACACGCCGTGTTCATTAATAATGTATTATTTGTACTGTTTAACATTGGTAGTTATCAATAAATTAGAATAGACATTGTGTTTGGAAAACCCAGTGGAATGTATTGAAAATACACAATATACTAGTCTTATTGATGTTTATATTAAACCGTGCATGATTCCTTCATCATTTTAAAACCTATCTCTTAATCTTGGTATGAAACAAATAATGTTTCATTGACTCTGCTTGATAAACTATACAACGTAATTACATCATATCTTGTACATTGTAAGTCATTGCTTACGGACAAATTTAATAGTACATGTATTTATAACTATAGAGATACGGACTAAACCCCCTTTGCACTTTACATTGCAGACAAATTCCCCTTTAAGTTTTTTTCAAATGTGGACAAAATCCCCTTCGGTAAATTTTACAAGTAGATCAAAATCCCCAACAGGACTTACAAAATAAGGATGTAATATCTGTGGCAAATAATGTAATTGTAATTATTGAATCTGCAGTATTCAAACGACAACGTGCAGTTTTTATCGTAAGTATTTTTACTGAAGTGAACATGTAAAGAAGAGATTGAGATCTTCAACAAAAATGTTTCAAGTTCGTAGTTACTTAAAAGACACTTGTTATTCGCCATTACGAACATCATCCTATTAGTTATACATGTATAAGTGGATTAACCAATCTTCAGTCTCCACACGTCAATAGGAGATTCACTACAATTAAAACAATGATTTATAAAACTTTCTGGTCAACAGACTGGGTATAGGGTAAGTTATAATGACGTATACAACAAAATTCTACACTTACAGATATTTGACTCCGGAAAGCCTTTAAAACCTTTGGTGCGTTCAAAATCTTTTTCACTCCACCTTTGGTTATGGTATCTTTTCGTGCCTGGTTTTTCATCTGCAGAAGTTTTCCTTGTGTATTCATCTTGTTTTGTATTTCTCCAAGCATCACTAAATCTCCGAACGCTTTCACGGAATCCTTTCGTTTCATGGTATTTCGTCTAACCCCATCACCGTCTATAGAACTTACGGAGTTACGGCTCATCACTGATGGACGGTTATTAGCCATTCCTGGACTTTCCACTATGTCTCGAATGCTTGTTTTTATTGGTGAAGAACTCCGGCTATTACTTCTGTTGGACATGACGGAATTCCAACCATGACGAGGTTTTTGGATGTCTATGTTTGCACTCATGATTTGTTTTTATAGATGATAGTTAATTTATTCCCTTATGTTTGAAATATAATTTTTTTTCAATGTCACTTAAACTGAATACGTCCTCGGTCGAGGTAAGAACAGTCTCGCAAATAATTATTTAATTTTCACAATTTGGCCACAACAGAACGTCAGCATTCTGGAAGCTATAAGTTTTGAAACCTTATTCGCAGTGGATATAAATGTTAACAATCCATTTTAACCCCAAATTTTTAACCTAATCTTTTGAACTGCGGATCAACATGCGATTAACCTAGGCAAAATTAAAAGTGCTACGTTCCAGATTAAAGTACTAATCTCCCAATTTGAAATAATAGCAACATGGATTTGTATTGACTTAAAAAACAGTAAAATGACGTATTCAAATAATATATCAAAGTGTCAAGCATTTAATTCAATACGCGGTCAAACAGTACTTAACATTTAAATACGAATAGATTTATGTTTTAATAAAAACCTACAAATGTACTTGACCATATATGTATTGCATAATAAAGACACATTATCAAAACTTGCAACTTTCTGATTTATAACTAGAATGACTAATTAACATTACATACTTAATCCGAGAGGCCCAATTAGAATAAGTGTCTCATAAAGCATACATGCATCGAGCACATTTCCGCAAAAATTGCCAATGGTATTTTTGTGAAAGAAGTTTGTTGGGAAACTAGTTGCACTTCGACGTTCACGAGCATGTCCGTGGTTATAACAGCCAGCTAACCCCTCCTTACCTCTTACTAATACTCAAAGGGGGGTGGGGTAATGCCAGACACAGAGAATCACCTATATTGATCCAGCACATTTTCTGACGTGTTTTAATTAAAGTATAGAATTATGATAAGTCAGACTATTAAACGTTTGGTGAGATTTATATGTTGTTAACTTCACAATTCCATGCAATTATTTCATATCATTA
The DNA here is from genome assembly GCA_964023205.1 of Lutraria lutraria. Taxonomy (NCBI): domain Eukaryota; kingdom Metazoa; phylum Mollusca; class Bivalvia; order Venerida; family Mactridae; genus Lutraria; species Lutraria lutraria. Next base: position 22,627,315 of record OZ026833.1, read on the forward strand.
TAACAAGACAGTAAATATAGGAAACAGGCGGTTCAAAAATTCTGTTGAATTTCAAGGTAAAAGTTACAATGTTAAAGTAAATATAATCAGGTAGATTTTAGCTAAATTAAACAAGAAACTAGCTGTCACAGACAGTGTATCCCCCGCCGCGGGTGCATTTTTGTCGAAAGTGTACTGTCAGAATTTGCTTATTTTCTGAAAAAAAAAGACATGGTGAAAATCATTTTAATTAAGTGTGGCAAATAATGCAGGGATCTGTACGAGACAAACAAAGGGCAATAACTCCATAAAATAATTCAATTGCAAAACCCCGATGACGTGCGCTTTACCACTTGATGATACTGTTTCTTTTAATATGCGCATTTATTCTGTTCAAATCTTATTCAAATGATCACTGTTTTTCTGTATGCATTAAATTTGTTTTTCTATTTATTGTTTAATTAATTGAAGTATTCTTTTTCAACTATGTAATATGTCTTTGTCATAAAGTCAAAATATGCTGTAAATGGCCAAAGGCAATTTATCATTGCTGATCATGACAATAAACTTTGAACTTTTGAATTATTCTGTGAAAGTTTGGTAGAAAATGCATGGGAACTGTAGGAGTAGTTGCACACAGAAGCATTTAAACGTAAATTCAACAAAGGGCAATAACTTCCACAAAAATAATTCAATCGCGAAATCCTGACAATATGCGCTGCTATCATTCTGTAAAGGTTTGGTGAAAATTGCACAGAAGCATTTGAATGTAAAATTCAACAAAGAGCATTAACTCCCTAAAAGTAATTCAATCACGAAACCCGGACTATATACGCTGCAGCACTTGATGATAACCGGTCTCAAGTAAAACCGACATCTAACCAAACCGGCCACAAAAAGTTAAAGCGGACACACTTTAATTTTTGTTTTGGTCAAACCAGCCATATATTTTTTTATTAGATTTGAAGCATGTTTATTCGTAATTATTTCTAGATTTCATTGTAATACTATGTAACAACAATAATGGGCTATTGTAGTATCTTGAATGATACACGTTTTGTTGCGTAACCATTTTTTTGGGTTAAACCGGCCTCATGCCAAGTTTATTCTTGCATTTGGCTATTTTTGTGAGGTATATATACGTGGAATGCATTTAATGGGGCATGCCCTGGAAGTGTCTCGAATAGCAATCAAATTGGTATCATTTTAATGCCTAAATCAATAAATGAAAGCCCTGTAAAATATTTACAAAATATCCCGCTAGTTTACCCAAAACACACATTTCAAGATTTACCAAACCAGCCGATTTCGACATCAGAAATTATTCGTCATTTTCATAACTAGACCCTTCCGGGATCTGTCAAAACCGAAAATATCGCGGAAAAATTGTCAACAAACTGAAATGGTAAGTATTGCTCATGTTATGTTCACTTGAAAGGCAGCGCACTTGCTCAGTTAAACTCTCAGACAAATCGGAAATTGACGCCGTCATTCAAACCGACGTACAAATACCGACGCGCGCGTTATATAGGGTCATTTTTGAACGCACATTCTTCTTTGACTTTTCGCAGGGGGCGCAACGTAATGTAGCGAAAGTTGATATTTGAGAATGTTAGTTAAGATGGCGGTCTAAATGTGATATTTTTGTGCAAAAATGGATACGTTTTTGGTAAGTTTGAACATTTTATTACATTACTGGATATAAAGTATATGCGCATCAGGTGGCCGCCGGTTTTAAGAAAGCTCACAACTTCAGTTCATGAACGTAGCTTTTGTGGTTTGGGAGCCAACCCCGGAACAATTTTCGAAGTTGGGAGTTGTGAATTGTCATCGCTGTTATTTCGTTTTTAAAAGTCGTTATATAGACGTTTTAGACTAGTTTGACCTTATTGAAACACCCATAGTGTAAATATGAATCCTCTGAAGGGTAAATTGGATGTCTGCCTTTTTTGTAGCAATTTGTTGGGTCCCGCACTCTCAATTTTCTCTTTTTAGGTACTTTTTCGAGAATGTTGATAACTTCAAGCTGATTTTAGAGAATGTTGGCCAAATTAATTATTGCTTTAATCAATGATGTATGCTAACTTATGATGGCAATTTTGGTAGCTTGGAAGTTTATTTATGCAGTGTTAGGAGTATAGCATGTCCCGCGTATTTAATACTGTTCCCTGGCAAGGTTATTTTGTACCACGAATATCCTTGTTGATATTTCAGAAATTGTCCAGGTGATCAGCTCTTGCATAGCTAATGGAAATATCCGCATTTTACTCATTGTATACTCCGATGCGAATAGTTTATGATGAATAATTTCAGGTATAAAACTTTCAAACAAGAGGGCCACATTGGCCCTTTATCGCTCACCTGAGAACAAAGGCCAATAATCAATGACCAGGTAATATAGTTTCCATCTCGTAAAACTCATTTTTACGTAGATTTTGAGATCAAAACCAACAATGAAGGTATAATACTGTTAAACAAGCTAAAACGTAGCAAATTTTCTAATCCAAGGGTCCATAACTCTTGAAGTTCTGGTCCGATTCCACCCATAACTTAACTTGTCCAAAACCATAAGGTCATACACATTCATTGTAAATATGATTAGGATCGGTGAATAAATGAAGGCGCTAGAGTGTAAACAAGCTAAAATATAGCAAATTTGCTAAGTCAAGGGCCAATAACTCTTGAAGATGTGGTCCGATTCCGCCAATAATCGAACTTGTTCGAGATCTTTTGGTTATACTCATTTACTGAAAATATTATTAGGATCGGTGTATAAATGTATGCGCTAGTGTGTAAACAAGCTAAAATATAGCAAATTTTCAAAATCAAGGGCACATAACTCTTGAAGTTCTGGTCCGATTCCGCCCATAATCGAACTTGTCCAAGATCTCTTGGTGATACACATTTACTGAAAATATGATTAGGATTGGTGAATAAATGAATGCGTTAGAGTGTAAACAAACTCAAATATAGCAAATTTTCTAAGTCAAGGGCCCATAACTCTTGATGTTCTGGTCCGATATTGCCCATAATCGAACTTGTCCAAGATCTTTTGATTATACACATTTACTGAAAATATGATCAGGATTGGTGAATAAATGAAGGCGCTAGAGTGTAAACAAGCTAAATATAGTAAATTTTGTAATTCAAGGGCCCATAACTCCTCAAGTTATTATCAGATTTTGCCCATAATCGAACTTAGCCGAGACATTGTGGCCATATACATTGTGAGCAAGTTTGATCAAGATTCGTAAAGAGCTGCGGTTGCTAGAGTGTAAACAAACTAATTGTGGACGGACGACGGACATTCACCGATCCTAAAAGCTCACCTGATGAATCAGGTGAGCTAAAATTCATCAGGTGAGCTAAAAAGTGGGTTGATAAGTTTCTTTCTATTTCTAGTCCATTATTTGAACACACATTTGGTTAAAATGGAAATATACGTTACCGAGGGTAACAGTTCTCATCGGTTTCCCTCAGAGACGGACTTTTCCGTCTAAACCTCATGAAACCTCATACATTTAGAACTCATAGGCTCCAGTTAATATACATACATACTGTTTTACGATGTGTACTGAACAATAATAAAGAATGCTTTTATTTCGTTTCAGACACATACCATGATGGCCGAGGAACAAAACGCCACATCTATTCGAGTGCAGCATATGTGAAAAGAAATAGACTTATTCTTTAAAAGCTCATGTTCCAAACTCACAAATTTTATGACAAACCAGTATTATTTGTCCCCATATCGTCAAAGATATCATGAAGAAAGTAAAATACGTGGTGTTTGTCAACAGTCTTTTAGCACAAATTTTGCTAAACAAAGACATCAAGAGCGCTACCATGCCGACAAGTGCCATGAAGATGCCAACTTCATCGACTAATACTGTATGCTATAGTGTTACCTTTTATACATACAGTTAGTGATTACAATGATTTAACTGTGATTATGTTTACATTTACTGATAACTGATTACTGTTTTCTAATAATTTTATTTGCAATATATAACAATGATCTCAACAATAAAGATATCAAGTAAACGGTTGTCCATTTGTATTATAGTGTCCTTAAAACAATGTGCATTTAATTGTCCTAACGCCCAACCTACGACAACTTAGAATTGTTCTGTCTTTGTTCATATGAAAAGGTATCGGTGTATACATCAGTAGCTGTTCAAGCTTGTCATTACTTAGTAGTGCTGGCGCTCTGACTGTATCCCTCTTGGTCTGTCTTTAAAGGAAGTGATACTGTCATGTTTAGGCTTCGATTTGTTTTTTCCATACTGTTCTTGGAATAAAGCGCCAGCCATGATTTCTTCTTAAAGAGCATGGTTTCTGAAATAAAGACCACAAGAAAAGTTTATTTCAGTAAATAAACAAGAGGGCCATGATGGCCCTGTAAATGCTCACCAGGAAAAAAGGTCATTTGGAGACGAACATTGTTAAAATATTTCTACACGAGTCCAAGTAAAATCAAGTGACCCTAAGGTCAGGGCCAATTTTTACCCCAGGGCCATAATATGAACAAATTTGGAAGAGGTCTGCTAGACAATACTGCACACAAAATATCTTAACTCTTAATATATTAGGCCTTGTGGTTTAGGAGAAGATTTTTTAAATTTTCCTATATAAAATAGAATAAACCCCAGGGCAGGGCCAATTTTGACCCCAGGACCATAATTTGAACAAACTTGGTAGAGGTCCACTAGACAATGCTATATGCCAAATATCTAAGCTCTAGGCCTTGCGGTTTTGGAGAAGATTTTTTAAATATTCCTATATAAGTCTATATAAATCAAGTGACCCCCGGGGCGGGGCCAATTTTGACCCTAGGGCAATAATTTGAACGAACTTGGTAGAGGTCCACTAGACAATGCTATATGCCAAATATCTAAGCTCTAGGCCTTGTGGTTTCGGAGAAGATTTTTCAAATTTTCCTATATAAAATAGAATAAACCCCAGGGCAGGGCCAATTTTGACCCCGGGGCCATAATTTGAACAAACTTGGTAGAGGTCTACTAGACAATGCCACATACAAAATATCTAAGCTATAGGCCTTGTGGTTTTGGAAAAGAAGATTTTTTAAATTTTCCTACATAAGTCTATATAAATCAAGTGACCCCCGGGGCGGGGCCAATTTTGACCCTAGGGCAATAATTTGAACAAACTTGGTAGAGGTCCACTAGACTATGCTATATGCCAAATATCAAAGCTCTAGGCATTGTAGTTTTTGACAAGAAGATTTTTTAAATTTCCTATATAAGTCTATGTAAAATCAAGTTACTCCCGGGGCGGAGCCAATTTTGACCCCAGGGGAATAATTTGAACAAACTTTGTAGAGTTCCATTAGACAATGCTACATACCAAATATCTCAGCTCTATGCCCTGTGGTTTCGGACAAGAAGATTTTTTAAGTTTTTTCTATTTGTTGCCATAGCAACCAGAGTTTTTAATGAAAGTTTGGTTGCAATGGGTATAGCGGTGAAGGAGGAGATGTTGTTTTAAGTAAACATGGACGCCACTTCACGACGAACGATGGACGCAGGGCGATCACAAAAGCTCACCCTGAGCTGGTGAGCTAAAAAGGCAGACATCCAATTTACCCTTCAGAGGATTCAAATTTACACTATGAGTGTTTCAATAAGGTCAAACTAGTCTAAAACGTCTATATATCGACTTTTAAAAACGAAATCACAGCGATGACAATTCACAGCTTCCAACTTCGGACTTTGTTCCGGGGTAAACCGCTCCCGCTATGTTCGGTTTGTCCTGCTAGGTAGTCGTGCTGCTATGTTCGGTTTTCATCGTACAGGAAATGAGCAAGGGAAGATTTTACTTGATTTTCATATATTCCGTTTTAATAAGGAAGAAAATAATTGTTGCTATATATTTAGGTGGCTTTTAATTGCAAGTCATAAAAATCCTAGACTATTTACTCATAAAATAAGAAAGATACGGCGAGTTAAAGTGCAAGGTAATTGCAAAAATAGATGTTTTGCTGTTTGTCGACTATTTACAGTATTAAAGCATAAGAAAGTGTATTTTTGAAACTAAAATCATAAACTGCAATGCTTACTGCATACTACTGCAACTCATCCTGCTACGTGTGCGGTTAAGGTCCCGCTACGTATGCGGCTAAGGGCCCGCAACGTGTGCGGTTAAGGACCCGCTACGTGTGCGGCTACATTTTATGTATGATATACAGGAAAATGTATGATATACAGGAAAACTTGAACTGTTTGGAAGTTTTCGGATGTCATCAAATTAGTCGCAAAAACATTTTAAAAGCGTAATGAGCGATTGAATAAAACAATCGACAACCGATATAAACACCTCTGCCTAGTCAAACCTCAATCCATGATTCTTAGTAAAAATCAATGGGTTCTTCCATTTTATTCGGCTATACATGGGTGAGTTAATTACTCTCGACACCTCAGTTGTAATCCGGGTGCAAATGTTCAAAAGCTAAATGAGTAAATGACTTAACTCAAAGTTAAGAAGAAGTATTGACTCTGCGTCAAACAATTTGGAACCATACCAGACACAAAATAATTCGACAGTGGCCTTTTTTCAACACAGTTTGCAAGCGCAATTAAATTGCCCTCAGCATGGTATTAATGTGTTAAACTGTTACATCATATGTTTTTTTATTTCTTTTTATATGTCAGAAACTGATGCCATAGCGACTGATTTAAGTTTACATGATTACGTGTAGGACCAATCATTTAGATCATTGATGGTTCTCTCCTTGACGTTTCCAGCATTGAGACAGTAGAACTTGATAGTTACAATATCAAAACTAGAAATATAATAGAGTTTATACTTCTAAACATTCTACAAAAAGAAATCCGAAAGGTTTTAAGACGTTCTGGCTCCAGTCTTATTCGTTGTTTTACTTTATCGTGTCACTTCTAAGTAAATGACATCAAATTTGAAAAATTGTTTTGATGGGAAGATTTTATATGCATTTTTATGTTAATATTGTCCTCCATTTATAAAATGTTTCAATATTTTATAACTGTGAGTTGTATTTATTCTTTGCAAATATTTAGTAATGATAAAGATCACTGACGATACCATGTAGTGAAATGGCAGAAGTCACAACTTATACACAATACAGATATATAATTATGACATCAAACCTTTCCGGACAGTAGCAGCATAGGAAATAAGCACATGCGTGGTATCCTATTTTCCGTTATGCGTGTGTTTTCCTGTATATCATACATTTTCCTGTATATCATACATAAAATGTGGCCGCACACGTAGCGGGCCCTTAGCCGCACACGTAGCGGGACCTTAATCGCACACGTAGCGCGACCTTGGCCGCACACGTAGCAGGATGAGTTGCACACGTAGCAGGACAGAGTCTACCCGGAGCAGGACCTAAGCAGGACCAATTATGTTCACCTATGTTTGTTTACAAGTCGATTTCTCCACTATAAAACGGACAATAACAAAATCTTTTTGTCAGAGTATGCAGTAAGCATTGCAGTTTATGATTTTATTTTCAAAAATACACTTTCTTATGCTTTGAGACTGTAAATAGTCGACAAACAGCAAAACATATATTTTTCGCAATTACCTTGCACTTTAACTCGCCGTATCTTTCTTATTTTATGAGTAAATAGTCTAGGATTTTTATGACTTGCAATTAAAAGCCACCTAAATATATAGCAATAATTATTTTCTTCCTTATTAAAACGAAATATATGAAAATCAAGTAAAAACTTCCCTTGCTCATTTCCTGTACGATAAAAACCGAACATAGCAGCACGACTGTACCTAGCAGGACAAACCGAACATAGCGGGAGCGGTTTACGGGTGTGTTGACTCCCAAACCACAAAAGCTACGTTCATGAACTGAAGTTGTGAGCTTTCTTAAAACCGGCGGCCACATGATGCGCATATACTTTATATCCAGTAATGTAATAAAATGTTCAAACTTACCGAAAACGTATCCATATTTGCACAAAAATATCACATTTAGTCCGCCATCAAAACTAACATTCTCAAAAGCGTCGCTTAAATATCAACTTTCGCTACATTACGTTGCGCCCCCTGCTAAGCTATCCATATACCAACTTTCATTGAAATGAGTCCCCCCTATCTGAATTAATCATCCGGAAATCAAATTGATATATTTAGTAGCAGTGACCTAGAAATTTGACCTATTGACCCCAAATGCAATCCCACTCCAGGTAATCGCATAAGCAATCCATACACCAACTTTCATTGAAATCCATCACCCCTAACTGAAGTTATCATCTTAGTTTCTATTTTAGTAACACTGACCAAGATAATTGAACCCATATGCAATCACACTCTAGGTTATTCCCTAAGCTATCTATATACAGACTTTCATTGAAATCTGTCACCTGTATCTGAAGTTATTATCCGGAAACCAAATTTTTATTTTTAGTAACTGACCTAGATATTTAAACTAACGACCTCACCTAAGCTATCCATATACCGACTTTCATTGAAATGAGTCATCCCTAACTGAAGTAAGCATCCGGAAATCAAATTTCTATATTTAGTAGCAGTGGCCTAAATATTTGACCTATTGACCCCAAATGCAATCCAACTCCAGACGATCACCTAAGGAATCCATACACCAACCTTCATTGAAATTAATCATTCCTAACTGAAGTTATCACCCGGAAATCAAATTTCTATATTTGGTATCAGTGACCTAAATATTTGACCTATTGACCTCAAATGTAATCCCACACTAGGTTGTCCCCTAAGCTATCCATAAACCGACTTCCATTGAAATTCATCGCCCCTTTTTGGAGTAATCATCCAGTTTTTTAGTAACAGTGACCTAGATATTTGACCTATTGATCCCAAATGCAATCCCACTGTAGGTAATGCCCTAAGCTATCCGGTCCATACACCAACTTTCATTGAAATCCGTCAATTCTAACTGAAGTTATCATCCGGAAACCACTTCGGACAGACAGACGGACGGAGGGACGGACAACGACAAACACTATAGTCCCCTCCAGTACGGAAGGGGACTAACAACAGTTTACAATATTATGCAAAGTAGGAGGAGGGAACTTCTGGAGTTGATTACAATTAATTGTATCAGGACTTCTTGCAATTGGCCCTCTCCCTAACGAATGTTACAATAACGACGGAAATTATTCTTTCATGAGCACAAGATTCTACTTTCTGCAATAAGTAACATTGACTGAAATTGTGCGACAGAAGGATCGAGAACTGATTAACGTTATCAGAAAAGTGTATATATATATATATAAATTATGAAATATAACGCATTAACTTTGTTGTCATTATACCTATACATGTACGCCATATATATGGGAGTGATCTCCCTTTATTTTCTTGCACTTGTCTAGATTTCCCTTACCCTGGATTATCCGAAACCCCGGATTATCCGAAGTAATTTTTCGGTCCCGACGACTTCGGATAATCGGGGTTTTACTGTATGTCACAGTCTTTTCGGCGGCAGGGCCACAAGTCTACTTTCAAACTTTGAAAATCACAAACATTTGCAATGGTGGCTTTCTAGGGTACACTTGGTCTATTTATGTATAAAGCACATTAACAACAAAAAACTCTTTATGCTTGTTGAGGATCCTTCTTGTTTAAAGTCAAAAACATTGACGGGACTCAAGTACATTGTTATTGTCTGACTATCAATGTCCATTAATATATTTATGATAATCATTTTGATTAAAAACAACATGCAACTTTATTGTAAGTGACTGACACTATCAGTTGGGGGAGTCCCTTTCGACTCCATCCCAAAGTGTTATAAGATCATAGTTAAAAGCCCAGCTTTTGACTGAAGGAGAAAAGGCGATAATATAGGTCTTCAATTTTATTTTCAATATTAACTGCCACCCTTCAGTTTTGCTTTAAGACAATCAATATAAAATTTGTAATTTGTTCTAGCCCAAATTCAGTGTCACTAACCCAGAGATTCAGGATAAACAAGTTATTTATGAAATTAAATATAACATTACAATTACATGTATAATCAAATTCATTTAAAAACTTTGAGATGCTTGTTTCTACGAAGATTCTAATTTAGTTAAACTCTTTATTTTCATAAAAGTTGACTGTATATTCGTTTACAAAATATATTTACAGTATTCAGCCTTTATAGGCAGAACAGGGTACTAGTGAACAGACAAAAATTCGCCCTACTGCTGGCGTTTGCACTCACAGTTCACAAATCCCAAGGGATGAATCTTGAGAAGTGATTTATGGTGAAATACATGAATATTTGAGTATAACCACCATTTATTTTTATGTCCACGTTTGTATATCAATACTATACCAAACAATACATCCAGGGTTGAAATAGACTGCCAAGGGATCTTCAAGCCGGGTCAGCTGGGCGTTGCAATGGCAACCAAGGAGGGATTGCGTGTCATCAATGTTTCAGAAAAAAATATGTCTTCCACAACCAGATGATGTCATGGGTTACTTGACCAATGTCAGAACCTGTAGTTAAATCACATTTACTCTAGTATATGCACTGATACTTGAGGAATCTGGCAGTAGACGCTTCTTCCTGACGTAAATGCTAGTTGATGCGATTTCATGGTCATACTAGTATTACCAGCATTGCTCTTTTGTGAAACCAGATTCTAGCCTAACATTATAGAGGGTACTGCAGAGCAGTAGGGTTTGTGTTTGCCCCGTTGAATGTAGCTCGATGTTGGTGGGCAAAGGCGTTTTAATATTGTCAGAATTCATCATGGCTGGAATAATCCTGATGTCCTTTCTTACCAACAGTAGTTTTTTGAGTTCACAAAAGCCAACAAGGCAGAACCTTCAGGCACTGGCTTAAATGCAGCATTTTGATTTTTAGTTTTTCCACTAACACCCGATCATTTGTCAAAACCATTCACTCGTTTCTAGTAAATCCTTCCGTCATCGGCTGAAATCACATGTGATCTGTCGGCAAATATCTCTATAATCGTTGAAGTTCTGTATAGAAGTTCAACTGCAGCATCTGAATCACTGGGGTTTGACAAGGTGGCTCTACATTTGCTCATAGGGTTCAACATTTGACCTGTCCCACTCAGAGGCATTTGCCACTGAAGCATTGAACTACCTGGCAATATTAGCAGACTAGAAGATTTATCTATTCCACTTTTAAGAATGTTGTTTCTAATTTGCTTTATGACACTTTTTGGATCATATGGAAATCATGGAAGACGGGGTTTTGCCTAGGTTTATACCCAAATATGTTCTGTTTTTAGCACCTTCTAGTAAGCATAAGTATCAAAATACATGTTTGTTTATTCATAATTGTAGCCCCATTATTTAATGTCATAAGGGTCATAATGTTAGTAACTGGACAAGATGAAGAACCATAACTCTAACGTTCTAAATAATACAAATTTTACCCCTTTTTAGCTCACCAGAGCACGAATGTGCTCAGGATGAGCTTTTGTGATCGCCCTGCGTCCATCGTTCGTCGTGAAGTGGCGTCCATATTTACTTAAAACAACATTTCCTACACCGCTATGCCGATTGCAACCAAACTTTGCTGGAATGATCCTTGGGTGGTCCCCTTTCAAAGTTGTTCAAAAAATTAAATTTCGTTAAAAATAGAAAAAACTTAAAAAATCTTCTTGTCCGAAACCACAGGGCCTAGAGTTGAGATATTTGGTATGTAGCATTGTCTAATGGAACTCTACAAAGTTTGTTCAAATTTCCCTGGGGTCAAAATTGGCTCCGCCCCGGGGGTAACTTATTTTACATAGATATATATAGGCAATTAAAAAAAATCTTCTTGTCAAAAACTACAATGCCTAGAGCTTGATATTTGGTGTGTAGCATAGTCTTTTTGACCTCTACCAAGTTTGTTTAAATTTTTGCCCTAGGGTCAAAATTGGCCCCGCCCCGGGGGACACTTGATTTATATAGACTTATTTAGGAAAATTTAAAAAATCTTCTCCGAAACCGCATGGCGTAGAGCTAAGATATTTAGCATACAGCATTGTCTAGTGGACCTCTACCAAGTTTGTTCAAATTATTGCCCTAGGGTCAAAATTGGTCCCGCCCCGGGGGTCACTTGATTTATATAGACTTATTTAGGAAAATTTTAAAAATCTTCTCCTCCGAAATCGCAAGGCCTAGAGCTTAGATATTTTGTATGTGGCATTGTCAAGTGGACCTATACCAAGTTTGTTCAAATTATGGCCCCGGGGTCAAAATTAGCCCTGCCCTGGGGTTTATTCTATTTTATATATGAATATTTGAAAAATCTTCTTCTCCTAAACCACAAGGCCTAGGGCTAAGATATTTGGTATGTAGCATTGTCTAGTGGACCTCCACCAAGTTTGTTCAAATTATTGCCCTAGGGTCAAAATTGGCACCGCCCCGGGGGTCACTTGATTTATATAGACTTGTAAAGGAAAAATTAAAAAATCTCCGAAACCACAAGGCCTAGAGTTAAGATATTTTGTATGTAGTATTGTCTAGCAGACCTCTTCCAAATGTGTTCATATTATGGCCCTGGGGTAAAAATTGGCCCTGACCTTATGGTCACTTGATTTTACTTGGACTCGTGTAGAAATATTTTTAAAATGTTCGTCTCCAAATGACCTTTTTTCCTGGTGAGCATTTACAGGGCCATCATGGCCCTCTTAGATATTCTGTATGTGGCATTGTCTAGTGGACCTCCACCAAGTTTGTTCAAATTATGGCCCCGGGGTCAAAATTTGCCCTGTCCTGAATTTTATTCTATTTTATATAGGAAAATTTGAAAAATCCTCTACTCCTAAACCACAAGGCCTAGAGCTAAGATATTTGGTATGTAGCATTTTCTAGTGGACCTTTACCAAGCTCGTTCAAATTATTGCACTAGGGTCAAAATTGGCCCCGCTCCGGGGGTCACTTGATTTACATAGGCTTATATAGGAAAATTAAAAAAATCTCAGAAACCACAAGGTCTAGAGTTAAGATATTTTGTATGTAGTATTGTCTAGCAGACCTCTTCCAAATTTGTTCATTTTATGGCCCTGGGGTAAAAATTGGCCCTGACCTTAGGGTCACTTGATTTTACTTGGACTCGTGTAGAAATATTTTAACTATGTTCGTCTCCAAATGACCTTTTTTCCTGGTGAGCATTTACAGGGCCATCACGGCCCTCTTGTTTAGCTCACCAGAGCACAAAGTGATCGTGTGTTGTCCGTCGTCCGTCCGTGCGTGCGTCCGTCAACAATTGCTTTAAACAACATCTCAATATTAAGCAGTTGGCCAATTTCAACGAAACTTTACAGAGATGCTCCTTGCATGAAGCTCTATCAAAGTTGTTCAAAATATTTAATTTCAACCAATAGGAAGAACTATAAAAATCGTCTTGTCCAAAACCATAGGGCGTTGAGCTTAAGATTTTAATTGTGTAGCATTGTCTAGTAGACCTCTTCCAAGTTTGTTCATATTATGGCCCTTGGGTCCAAATTGGCCCAGTCCCAGGAGTAACTTTATTTTACATAAACTTACATAGGGAAATAAAAAAAAATCTTAAGTAAGAAACTACAATACCTAGAGCTTAGACATTTGGTGTGTAGCATTGTCTAGTGGACCTCTCCAAGTTTGTTCAAATTATTGACCTAGGGTCTAAATTGGCCCCGCCCTAGGGGACACTTGATTTATATATAGGCTTATAAAGGAGAATTTTAAAAATGTTCTTGTCCAAAACCACAAGGTCTTTATACGTTTATAATTACATGGTTTATTAACGAAAATCAGGTAACTGGATTTCTGACACTGCTTTAGTTTTTAGCTCACCAGAGCACGAATGTGTTCAGGGTGAGCTTTTGTGATCGCCCTGCGTCCATCGTTGGTCGTGAAGTGGCGTCCATATTTATCTAAAACAACATCTCCTCCTACACCGCTATGCCGATTGCAACCGGACTTTGCTGGAATGATCCTTTGGTGGTCCCCTTTCAAAGTTGTTCAAAAAAATAAAATTCATTAAAAACTGGTTGCTATGGCAACAAATAGAAAAAACTTAAAAGTCTTCTTGTCCGAAACCACAGGGCCTAGAGCTGAGATATTTGGTATGTAGCATTGTCTAATAGAACTCTACAAAGTTTGTTCAAATTATTCCCCTGGGGTCAAAATTGGCTCCGCCCCGGGGGTAACTTGATTTTACTTAAGACTTATATAGGAAATTTTAAAAATCTTCTTGTCAAACTACAATGCCTAGAGCTTTGATATTTGGTGTGTAGCATAGTCTAGTGGACCTCTACCAAGTTTGTTCAAATTATTGCCCTAGGGTCAAAATCGGCCCCGCCCCAGGAGTCACTTGATTTATATAGACTTATATAGAAAAAAAAAAAATCTTCTCCGACACCGCAAGGCCTAGAGCTAAGATATTTGGTATGTAGCATTGTCTAGTGGACCTCTAACAAGTTAGTTCAAATTATTGCCCTAGGGTCAAAATTGGCCCCGACCCGGGGGTCACTTGATTTATATACTTATATAGGAAAATTTAAAAAATCTTCTTTTCCGAAACCGCAAGGCATAGAGCTTAGATATTTTGTATGTGGCATTGTCTAGTGGACCACTTCAAAGTTTGTTCAAATTATGGCCCGGGGTCAAAATTGGCCCTGCCCTGAGGTTTATTCTATTTTAAAAAGGAACATTTGAAAAATCGTCTTCTTCGAAACCACAGGGCCTAGAGCTAAGATATTTGGCATATAGCATTGTCTAATGGACCTCTACCAAGTTTGTTCAAATTATTGCCCTAGGGTCAAAATTGGCACCGCCCTTGGGGTCACTTGATTTATATAGACTTGTAAAGGAAAAATTAAAAAATCTCCGAAACCACAAGGCCTAGAGTTAAGATATTTTGTTTGTAGTATTGTCTAGCAGTCCTCTTCCAAATTTGTTCATATTATGGCCCTGGGGTAAAAATTGGCCCTGACCTTAGGGTCACTTGATTTTACTTGGATTCGTGTAGAAATATTTTTAAAATGTTCGTCTCCAATGACCTTTTTTCCTGGTGAGCATTTACAGGGCCATCATTGCCCTCTTGTTATTTTAATGATATTTATAAATTTGTTACTTTTTGGTAAACGGCTAAACTCTTGACTAAATCTTATAGGGACTGGGTTACATTTTTCACTTTATCTGCAACAAAGTAATTCCAAACATCGTATAAACAATTTGAATTGACGAAACATTGGTTATCCTTAGACTAATTAATACACATTCTTGCATTTATTGTATCATGTGTTAGAGAGATAGGCCGATTTTCATAAAGGTGACTTGATTTTGAGGTACTACTTTACGAACAAAAATGGTTGTAACTCTCTTTACTGGCGGTAAAAGTTTTAAAAATTCACCTGTAAATGTCTTAATGGATGTACAAAAGAATGACAATATTTAAAATACGATCATTAACACTTCGTATTAGACTTCGAAAACCTTAAAGTCCCATAAGCATATAAATTTATCGGTTGTAATAGTTTCTATTTCTCCAATAACAGAGGAATCCGGGGCGTTTTCCTCCCACGCATACTTTATAGCAAGAAAAAATGTTTCCAAAACCACTATCGTATTTTTTTCGTATTTTTTTCAATATCATTGAAAAAAATATTATTTATAGAAAAACTGTGTTTTCCCGGAGTCATATTATGCACACGGTGTAAAGTGACGTCACGCGCTCTATATATTTCAAGTTAACAAAAGCAAAATTCACAGCGTAGTGAGTGTTTTTAGAAGAAAAAAGGCTCGTTTCGTCGGTAATTATTATTGTGGGATAATATCAGCAATTGTTTGTTTTTAGCTCACCAGAGCACGAATGTACTCACGTGCTCAGGCTGAGCTTTTGTTATCGCCCTGCGTGCATCGTTCGTCGTGAAGTGGCGTCCATATTTACTTAAATCAAGATCTCCTCCTACACCGCTATGCCGATTGCAACCAAACTTTGCTGAAATGATCCTTGGATGGTCCCCTTTCAAAGGTGTTCAAAAAATTAAATTTCATTAAACACTCTGATTGCTATTGCAACAAATAGAAAAAACTGAAAAAAATCTTGTCCGAAACCACAGGGCCTAGAACTGAGATATTTATCATTGTCTAATGAACTCTACAAAGTTTGTTCAAATTATTCCCCTGGGGTCAAAATTGGCTCCGCCCCGGGGGTAACTTGATTTTACATAAGACTTATATAGGAAATTTTAAAAATCTTGTCAAACTACAATGCCTAGAGCTTTGATATTTGGTGTGTAGCATAGTCTAGTGGACCTCTACCAAGTTTGTTCAAATTATTGCCCTAGGGTCAAAATCGGCCCCGCCCCGGGAGTCACTTGATTTATATAGACTTATATAGAAAAAAAAATAAAAATCTTCTCCGACACCGCAAGGCCTAGAGCTAAGATATTTGGTATGTAGCATTGTCTAGTGGACCTCTAACAAGTTAGTTCAAATTATTGCCCTAGGGTCAAAATTGGGCCCGACCCGGGGGTCACTTGATTTATATACTTATATAGGAAAATTTAAAAAATCTTCTTTTCCGAAACCGCAAGGCCTAGAGCTTAGATATTTTGTAAGTGGCATTGTCTAGTGGACCACTTCAAAGTTTGTTCAAGTTATGGCCCCGGGGTCAAAATTGGCCCTGCCCTGAGGTTTATTCTATTTTAAAAAGGAACATTTGAAAAATCGTCTTCTTCGAAACCACAGGGCATAGAGCTAAGATATTTGGCATATAGCATTGTCTAATGGACCTCTACCAAGTTTGTTCAAATTATTGCCCTAGGGTCAAAATTGGCACCGCCCTTGGGGTCACTTGATTTATATAGACTTGTAAAGGAAAAATTAAAAAATCTCCGAAACCACAAGGCCTAGAGTTAAGATATTTTGTATGTAGTATTGTCTAGCAGTCCTCTTCCAAATTTGTTCATATTATGGCCCTGGGGTAAAAATTGGCCCTGACCTTAGGGTCACTTGATTTTACTTGGATTCGTGTAGAAATATTTTTAAAATGTTCGTCTCCAATGACCTTTTTTCCTGGTGAGCATTTACAGGGCCATCATGGCCCTCTTGTTATTTTAATGATATTTATAAATTTGTTACTTTTTGGTAAACGGCTAAACTCTTGACTAAATCTTATAGGGACTGGGTTACATTTTTCACTTTATCTGCAACAAAGTAATTCCAAACATCGTATAAACAATTTGAATTGACGAAACATTGGTTATCCTTAGACTAATTAATACACATTCTTGCATTTATTGTATCATGTGTTAGAGAGATAGGCCGATTTTCATAAAGGTGACTTGATTTTGAGGTACTACTTTACGAACAAAAATGGTTGTAACTCTCTTTACTGGCGGTAAAAGTTTTAAAAATTCACCTGTAAATGTCTTAATGGATGTACAAAAGAATGACAATATTTAAAATACGATCATTAACACTTCGTATTAGACTTCGAAAACCTTAAAGTCCCATAAGCATATAAATTTATCGGTTGTAATAGTTTCTATTTCTCCAATAACAGAGGAATCCGGGGCGTTTTCCTCCCACGCATACTTTATAGCAAGAAAAAATGTTTCCAAAACCACTATCGTATTTTTTTCGTATTTTTTTCAATATCATTGAAAAAAATATTATTTATAGAAAAACTGTGTTTTCCCGGAGTCATATTATGCACACGGTGTAAAGTGACGTCACGCGCTCTATATATTTCAAGTTAACAAAAGCAAAATTCACAGCGTAGTGAGTGTTTTTAGAAGAAAAAAGGCTCGTTTCGTCGGTAATTATTATTGTGGGATAATATCAGCAATTGTTTGTTTTTAGCTCACCAGAGCACGAATGTACTCACGTGCTCAGGCTGAGCTTTTGTTATCGCCCTGCGTGCATCGTTCGTCGTGAAGTGGCGTCCATATTTACTTAAATCAAGATCTCCTCCTACACCGCTATGCCGATTGCAACCAAACTTTGCTGAAATGATCCTTGGATGGTCCCCTTTCAAAGGTGTTCAAAAAATTAAATTTCATTAAACACTCTGATTGCTATGGCAACAAATAGAAAAAACTGAAAAAAATCTTGTCCGAAACCACAGGGCCTAGAGCTGAGATATTTATCATTGTCTAATGAACTCTACAAAGTTTGTTCAAATTATTCCCCTGGGGTCAAAATTGGCTCCGCCCCGGGGGTAACTTGATTTTACATAAGACTTATATAGGAAATTTTAAAAATCTTCTTGTCAAACTACAATGCCTAGAGCTTTGATATTTGGTGTGTAGCATAGTCTAGTGGACCTCTACCAAGTTTGTTCAAATTATTGCCCTAGGGTCAAAATCGGCCCCGCCCCGGGAGTCACTTGATTTATATAGACTTATATAGAAAAAAAAAATAAAAATCTTCTCCGACACCGCAAGGCCTAGAGCTAAGATATTTGGTATGTAGCATTTTCTAGTGGACCTTTACCAAGTTTGTTCAAATTATTGCACTAGGGTCAAAATTAGCCCCGCCCATGGGGTCACTTGAATTATATAGGCTTATATAGGAAAATTTAAAAAATCTCCGAAACCACAAGGCCTAGATTTAAGATATTTTGTATGTAGTATTGTCTAGCAGACCTCTTCCAAATTTGTTCATATTATGGCCCTTGGTTAAAAATTGGCCCTGACCTTTGGGTCACTTGATTTTACTTGGACTCGTGTAGAAATATTTTAACAATGTTCGTCTCCAAATGACCTTTTTTCCTAGAAAAATTCTAATAGAACGCTCAAAAATGGTGTTTTATTGCGATAAATACTGCACCCCTTCATCGGCTTTTCCTTATCAGCATTATACATCTCTAACGTAATGTGCATTGTATTGGTAAGATATGATACTATTAATTCATTAATGACAAAGAATCGTTATAAAACTCTTACTAGACATCAAACCTGGACGTGGTTTCAATTATTGAACCGTAAACATTAGCGATTTTGATTGGTTATCAAAATTGAATGGGGTGCGTCTAATACGTTGATTTCATGAGACGATAATGATCCGACACTTTAATTGTTAATTGCTCAGCTTAAAAAACACAGTTGGTGTCATTTTCTAATTAACATTGCCGTCTTATTTGATAACGGATTTCTAAGCGGTTTTCGGTATTTTGTAGTGGAAATGTTAATATAGGGAACCGTGCTTTAGAATTTTGATACTTGTTTTCATTTTTTATCCGGAATTTCTTTAAAGTCAATCTAACGAACACAGGACGTTATCAAACTAGAACTGCCACAGAGTGACTAAAATACCCTCACATACCGCCTTGTCACAGATGTATGGCTAGCCGCAACACATACACTTCTGTCCATGCGATTGCTTTTAGTTGTACAAAATCCGTGCGATAATCCGTGTGATTGCTTGTTATTATAATGATTTAAAATCCCACAATAGATAACTAAAAGACAAGCTAAGTTATGGCCATTTTTGAGAATTGATATTCAAATTCATGTGTGACCATGACCTTGGAGATATTGACGTAATTCTTTCGCATGACACACCGTTCCATGGTCAGCAAATGTAATAAGTAGTTCAAAAATCCTTCAATCCAGAGATGATACAGCGTGAACAAAGTTTGCGACAGACAGACAGACCGACCGACAAAGAGACTCCTATATAGCCCCCCCCCCCCCTCCTACCAACCCCCTACCAATAGGGAATAAGAACTAAGGCACGGTTCCCTGCATTATACATTTATAGTTATGTCTTTTTGTTGTAATATATTCCTATATACAGAGTGGTAATCGTTGTTCAAAAATTGGTAAATTACGTGCGATATTGGTTAATAGAAGACCAATCAAATGTAATACTTGGTTCAAATCACTTGCAATGCACTTTATACAGTGGGGTTATTTTAATATATAATCATGGTTTAGTTTTGAAATCTATAAATTGGTGAAACTTGATTTGACTTGACTTCCAAGCCCGTTAGCTTTAACATTTCCATTAAGTTTGGTGGGGATCTAAACAAAACTGTTAGAATTAGAGAGCGGACACCAATGTGGACGCCGTCCTTCTGCCGTGGGTGTTCCCATAATACGACCGGTTTTTCAAACGGCGTATAAAATCCATGACTGGAAAATAGAATAACTGCTAAATTAAAAAATAAACAAGGTTTCATGGTCGCTAAGACTCAGGCAGTGAACAAATGCGGAAGTCATAAAAAGAAATGCAAAATGCTCCAGACGGAGTTTGACAGTCGGTAATAACTAGTGATTGTAATCAGTCTATGAAAATTTAATCGATTAATCAGAGGCAGAAGTCAGTGATTAAACGATTGAAACTGATTAAATAAGAAATGACCTAAAATGTTAAGGCTGCATAAACTTCACATCCCTTACACCAGATGAATAGCACAAAATCAATATAAATTGACAAATTCAGTGCCATTACTTTATTTTGATGTTTGTGTAAAATAACAGCATTTTATTACACTTATCACCATAGCTTATCAAATCAATCATTTAGGTATTAAAAGTGAAATCCCTGTCAGCAAAGTGTGAGGTCTGCAGTACTATAGTTAAGAACGACAACTCTCGACAAATTTCGTTGATAAATGGGAGCATCGTCACGTCAACGACCATTCGTCAATGATTCGTTGAATAAATGATTAATCAGATCATGACTAGTTATAACCAACGAAAAAGGAAAGGAGAAACCAGTACCTAAAAATAAAACCCGGAAAAGGCGAGCAGACAGGATGATGGATAAGTCATGAATGGTAATCTACTAAAAGAAATACAGACTCACTACTCGGCTAAGATGCATCGCTTGGATAGACTTTTAGACATTTATGAAAATAGTTTGACGAAGAATGAGAAAGAGCCCGGTGATTTAACATAGCGCTGCATCTAAGCTGTGTGGTGAGTCTGTAAATGTGTTATATAGTTGTCGGGATGACATTAATAACTAAATGTATGTCTGGTTCCAAAGACTGTATTGTAACAACTCATTCAAATATAACATAAACAACGTATATACAAAGTGACGTCAACGTAACGTCGCGGTAAAACGTTATTTACCGCAATAGCGCCAAAGTCTATATAACGTCTGAGCGTCTAACAATAGTACATTTTAACTGTAATATCTAACACTCCGGGCCGCGAAAGTAAACTGTAGTTAAAAACCAATAAGTCTATAAAGTAATTCAAACCACTGGTTCATATTAAGTTGAAAGTAGTGTTTATAAATTATATTCGCGAACACCGGTGTATGTCAATTATTTTAAAGTTCATATATATGTCTCCATTGGATACAGATTGGCAATCGGTCTGGTAGTCATACCATTGCTAATACGAACTCGAACAGCTCTCACCAAACCATCTCTGCCAGTAATAAGATCCTGGATGACTGCAAGGGGCCATTTTATTCTGTTGGTACTATAGTCCTGGATAAGTACGACATCTCCTATTCTGGGTGTGTCTGGATATCCATTATGGAATTTATGGTATTCTCTGAGGGAAAAGAGATATTCGTTCTTCCATCTGGTCCAGACATGCTGAATCGTCGTTGACCTGAAGACCTGAACAACAGAAAGTAGATAATTCTTCAATAGCGCAACGGAAACGGAACTCCTTCTTTCCGGATGTTATTCATCTCCCTGCGACTGACCACGATTATCGCTGTCATCACACTTGGACGCTACCACACTCCTCCCCGTTCTATAAACAGCGTCCCGGGGTCCCTGTCTTTATCCTCCCACTCGGTCCACGTAAATAGGCTTACTAAACAACATCCGCAAAAAGCCTGTGGCCGTTGCGGCGGGTGACGGCTAAAATCTCCCCCGTGGGCACCCCTCTAATCTCTGCCACCGCCATCGCTACATCACCGACAAATGCTGGTGTGTTGAAAGTGGCCGACCTATCTGTCCTCAGGTACGGCGCGTCTGTCTCAATCAACAGACGGTCTTCAGGGATTCTCTTCACTGCCGCCCTCTGAAACTTGTCGAAGGTCTTGACCAGGCCGGATATGCTGAAATAGCAGCTCGGGAACGTGGTCATCCAGGCCAAATTTAAGCTTGATCCACCCCGCCAGTAAAGCAATGTAACTGCATTCGCTGGCGTGGAGAGACCCACTCCTTCATAATCTGAAGCCCCCTGAAGTACACCTCACTCTCGTACCCTCCATCCCGACTCTCCCGAAAGTGTAGAACTACAGGCCGGATGGGACAAGCCAACTCAAGGAGAGCTTTGAACATGGCTTCTTGTACCTGCCATTGTGAGCGAGGCCTCGTATAATCAAGGCCAATCTCCCCCAAAGCCACCACGCCTTCCTTTCTCAACTCGTTTCGGACGAAGTTGACAGCAAACTCTGTATCCCCAATAGCATTGCTGGGGTGTATCCCTACCGCGGAGCCGAACCCTCTCACCTGCGGATACCTCTGTGGGAAGGTCGCTTGGTCACAAAAAACCATGACGCCTCCATCCACGTGAACAGGGACCTTTGGTGTAGCCCCCCGGTGAAACTTGCATAACTCGTGTACCGACAGGCCCGCTCTATCTAATTTATTCTGGCTCCTGTCGAGGTGGAAATGGCTGTCGAAAGCCAACGATACCGGGACTTCTACCGCTGCCCTTGTTGCTTGACCAGTAACACCAGCGCTTCCCGATTCTGATGTTCCTGGTCCCGCTCCAATATCGTCAGTCGATTGACTACCTGCACCCTCGGGACCGTCTTCCGAGCTGTCATATTCCAATTCATCCGCCACCTCCAAGTCCTCCTCGGCCTGGATGTTCACAGTACTCTCTAGCTGGAACCTCTCCCTGTACTCCTTCTGACCATAAGGCCGAAGCAAGCTGAGCAGAGCCAACTGTACCCTCCAGTGGAACAGAAGTACTCTGCTAGTCACACTTGACAATCGCAAATTTCTTGGGACATTCCAATGAAATCGCCTCCTCACCCTCTCGATCCAAGGCCTGTCCAGATCATGGAACCCCCAATCTCCTACGATGAACCAGCTCCATCCCATCATTCACCGTATTAGCCCCTACCAACCTCAGCAGAAGCAATAAGGCTTGTAGTCTCTCCTCGTCTCGTTGAGGAGCCTCCAACAAACTAGACCTATGGAAGAGTCTAGGCAGGTGAGCCGACTCTGCATGCCGGCGCAAATTCCTTCGCCTAGCTCTACAAGCTGGCACTGGGCAAACCTGCATGCCTGTCCTCCCTACTTGCTGCCACCTCGCCCTGTCTCTCTCCCTCTGACCCCGGGCTTCCTCCCTGGGTTCTTCACCCCTTACTTCTCTAGGCCTGTGTAACAAAGGTGACCTCGACCTGTACCGCCCTTCCGCGTTCCCCCTACGGTCCTCAGATCGGGACCGATCCACTTCACTCACCGGTGCAAAAGCTGCTGCCCTGGCTACTAGAACACTCGCTTCTACTCTCCTCGCCACCTCTTCTAGTGTCTCTCCAGCATCGAACTCTGGAGGGGCCAAACCCTCACCTTTCTGCTCCTCCTCCGTCCCAACTTCCATTGGGGTGGGTATCTCCTCCTCATCCGAGATCTCAATTACCTCGGATTCCACAACCTCCTTGACCTCCTCACCCTCAGGTTCCTCCTTAATCCCAGGCAGAGCCGGGAACTCGGCACGGTCCAGACTAATCGGCCTCTGCCGTCCAACCCTAGTCACTGGAGCCCGAGCCTGGCCTCTAGCCCTCATCCCAGATATGGTCATTCCGGGTCGCCTCTTCTTCACTGGTGCCCTCACAACTCTTGCCATGAAGTCGTCTCCACACACCAGCTCACCAAATTTCCGGATATCTTTCACGAAAGATATCTTGTTCCGGCTCCTAGCCAGTTTCAACTGTTCCTCCACTAAAGGCTCGATCCTTTTATGATCGGCCGGCCTCATCGTGCCCAACTCAACGATAAGGTCCCTTCCAGAAGACCAAAGTCGACCAAACTTGTTTGCCTCCTCCACTTCTGCATATATGTCCCGGTAATCTATCCTGGACACCATCCTGAAATGCACAAAAATAAGATTTTTATAGATGCATGATTCGTTTTTTAGTTGCCTGCCTCACACCCACCCTGAAACCCGTCATTACACCTGTCTCACTGTTACCATATCACTGCCATCGTCCTTACCATGGCATATACAGTACCTCTCATCGCTCCTTGTTGGACTAGAGTCTTCACTTTTAAGCTCTGTCCTTAGTTTTACCAACCAAGCTTGTGATAGCTCTGGCCTACGGAGTTTATTCGGTCCTGTTCACATGTAACTCCTGCTTCTGCTGTGTCTCCTGCTATTTGCGGATTTAACAGGAAGCTCTCAACCCACTTATTCAATTGATCCTCTACTATAAGGATATGACAGTTACCTCTCTCTTTCATTGGAACTGGATCTATAGAGTCAATATAGACCCTTCCCATAGGAAATTCCGAATGATGGGTGACCCTCTCACCTCCACCTTTTCTTCTTGGCTTTGTCACGTACTGCAGGATATTGCTAGACATCTTACACCAGAAATATTTCTGTTTCGCCATGGCAAATGTCCTATCCTCACCCAGGTGCCCCACCCTCTGTAGATCAAGACCTAAAGCCACAGTTTCCCCTTGCCTACTCTTGGGTATCGGAGGCTGCTTCCGGTCGGTGTTAGGATCGGACAGCCAATCAACACCTTCTGCTATAGAAAAGCACTTCTTATTTACCCAGTCATACTTGCCATGTACCTTTTCCAGATCCAGACTTCCCTCCGGAGGTTCTTTCCAGTGCCTCGGCCACTCTCTGAGTATCTTTAATTTCTCTTCCTTGCCCTGCTTAACCTGCCACTCTACAGCCTCCCTCTGTACCCCAAGTACCTTAAGGCTGCCGACTTCCCTCTTGGTGACAGTAACATGGATGACATCATCCACACCCCCGATAGAAGGACACCGGCTTTTCTCACTTCTTCGGACACTCAATTTTGTAGTGTCCCCCTTCATTACAAGAGAAATCCACCACACGCCTCAATCGGTTTGGGGACAAGGATCTACTCCTCAAGTGTGGGTCGTCTCTCATCAAATGCCCTGGTTGATGGCAACTGTAACCCACCGCATCTCTACTATCCCTACTCGGCAATCGGGAGGTTCTACTACGAACGCTAGCCAAGAACCCATCAATATTGTCCAAACTTTTGATCAACACCTCCTCCAACATGTCCACCCTCTCGTCCAACTTGCCCATCCAAACTTCCAGCTTGGACAGCCTTTCCTTGCTATCACACCAGCCGGAACTACTCTCCTGACTGCCCCCTGAAGCTCGCACCTCAGATACACTTGGTGCCTCCAGAGCCTCTACTCTTCTTACTGACTTTGACCCATCAAACTCCCTCTTCAGCGTATGGATCGCCCACTTCATCTTATCCACAGCCTCTTCCATAGTTTTAGGCTCCTTATTGATCACCTGCTTGCCAGCTTCTTTCTCTCTGGCGCCCTTGCAAAATAGTACTATGGACTGCTTAACCATGAGTTGGTCTGGCAGATCACTGAACGCCTTCCACGCCATGGTCAACACCCTATCAGCCCAATCGTCTAGTGATTCCTCGCTACCTTGCTGGGCTCCTGAGAAGGTTATCATGGCTGTCTCACGCAGCTCATGAAAACCAAACTTCTTCTCCATCTTCTCAACCACCTCCCTGTATGTCATCTCCCTGTTGGCTATGGCTAACTCATACCATTCACTGGCCTTGCCCTTTAGACATAGGCATAAGTAATCTCTCTTATCTACGTCTGACCATTCCAGAATGCCTGCATATTTCTGGAACTTACTGTAAAAATCATGCCAGCTAGAAGTCCCATCGTATTTTAATGTTTTGGGCAATAGCTGCAGTTTGGATTCTACCGACTTATCCCTGTTCAACTCTATACTACTTGGTGCCCCAGATGACCTGTCATTCCATTCCCCCCTACCACTAATATATGTGGGTCCCATATCAATCTGTCCCTGCCCATCAGTGTGTACCCCTGGGAAACTCATATTCCCTCCATAAAATGGAGGATAAACCCCCGGCCACATAACTGGCATTGGGTATGGCTGAAAAGGGCTTACATACCCAGTCATCCACCCCTGTCTTTCCCCACTTAACATTTTCCACGCTATCTGTTAACTGAAATGCCAACTAGACTTTATTTATACCCCCCACTTACTCACGTACTGATGTAATAATCAACCCTCTTTGCCCCTCTCTGATACCTGCTGTAACTACTTCCATCCTTGTCAATAATATTTTATATATGTTTGTATTATAACTCCAACACAATGAAAATTATTTGAATTTATTCTCTTCCCTCCTGCAAGTACAAACACAAAATTCCAATGGGTCTTAAATCAATCTCGCGTACTAGGGCATTTTCAAATGGCTATATTTACCTCTTAGTACCTCTTCTTCTGCATTAACTATTCTTCCAAAATAACCGATCCGTAACCCCAACTAACTATATTATTTCAATGTATCCAAACCGATGTCTGGACACAACTTTCAATTAAGCTACCTGGCTTAACTGAATGTCTTGCAATTTTATCACTTATGAACCAATTTCACCTACCTGTATATTGTGCACATGTATTTGCGCAAAGCAAGTAATTCACACACAAACTGATGTGAGGCAGGGCTTATCTCGCCAAAATCAATGAATAATATAAATTTATCAATTTAAGTTTTTCACTTATTTATAAATATACAAATTAGCACATGCACCTATCTCCAATATAATTAACTATTCACTATTAATTTTACTCAAATTTATCCAACAAAAACTAAAAACAAAAATCCAAAAATATTAATTACATATTTTAACTATTAAAAATTTATGAACTCGTTTAACTTGTGAAGTCAATAAAAATTATTCCCTATCTATTTCCCAAACACATGTTCAAAATATTCTATAATGTCTCACTGAATTGCTCATAGTATTATCCGCAGTTTAAACTAAAAATAAACAGCCTATAATAATCTGTTTCAAAAATTAAACTTTGCCTTTAATAAATACAATGATAAATTTAACCTGCCTCCTTTACTGTACTCTGACAACAGTCTACGCCTCCACGAAATACTAAAAGCTGAAACCCACTATGCTCGCTGGGTGAACTCACAAGTCAACGCTGGACAACAAGTCTCAAGAGCCAAAATAATGGCTACAATCAACAAAAAATCCTACAATAAAATTGTCAATTAAATACCAAATACTGATACAGACTATAATTGCTATACGGTCCAATGGCTCGGACATCCAATGCCACGCTGAATAGCTGATAATTGCAAAACATATAATTGCAACTCCTCTAAATGCTACTTAAATCCTTTAACAATACTGCTTTTAATAATAATATGCTTATATAATAGTTAAAAGACCTCTAATCCTAGTGAAAATCTTGCTTAAAATTCAACTACACAAAATATTCAATACGGCCGCCTGCGCAGACAAACGGAAAAATTGCAAAGTTGAAATATTTCCAAAAAATATCAATTAAACCCTGCTCGCAGCGCCATTTATTGTACTTACCTACAATAGAAGTGGTTTCAGTCGTATCTCCCCACGGATCCTGGAGTTTCACTCGACAGAGGTCACGATGTAGATAGATAAGACGTTGAACAACAGAAAGTAGATAATTCTTCAATAGCGCAACGGAAACGGAACTCCTTCTTTCCGGATGTTATTCATCTCCCTGCGACTGGCCACGATTATCGCTGTCATCACACTTTGACGCTACCACATTAATTTGCATTGGTAAGGCTAAAACCTGTGACTGTTTGTAGGGATTCTCCTCTAAGTAGCGATTTCAAGTAATTAAATATCTGTACATCTGTAAGTGATGGATTTGCATGTATTGCCGATTCATAGGAGTCCCAGAATGCCTGCCATTCAAGAACGTTTCCGGAGAAAATGGGAAGGTCTAATTTTGGTAATTTGTGAAACACTGAACTGTTTACTGAATTGAATGAACATGAATTCATACCTGACTGGTGTACTACGTCGGTATTTATAGCTGTGATATTTCCTCCTTCGGAGTGCGGGTATGCTTGATTTTCAGGAACGGAACATGTATATGTAAAAGGTTGGGCCGTAGAATTCAAATTAGAATTTTTTACCTTTAAATTCTTCTTGATCTTGTTAATTGTTGACTGCAATATGTAACTATAATCGTGCTGCGTGATCACCTCCTCTTTTATATCGTCTTCATTGTCTGCCGGAAGTATGTCTAAAACCTGCTCGTGTAGTTCGTTGATGGTCTTCTGTTTTTCTTCTAATGCATGGAGAATGTTCTCAAATTCCTCAACATCGTTGTCGTTGTGATCGCCAATTTTTACAGAAAGTTTCGTGACGGCTCCTTTATTTCCCTTTATTAATGCGCGTAGTTTTGACAAATTCATATTGTGGTTGTTATATTCTCTTTGATGTATTTGTGTTCGTTGTCTCTATATGTATCCGGCTCGCGGGACCAAATGTCGGGATGACATTAATAACTAAATGTATGTCTGGTTCCAAAGACTGTATTGTAACAACTCATTCAAATATAACATAAACAACGTATATACAAAGTGACGTCAACGTAACGTCGCGGTAAAACGTTATTTACCGTAATAGCGCCAAAGTCTATATGACGTCTGAGCGTCTAACAATAGTACATTAACTGTAATATCTAACAATAGTAACAAATCAAAATGCGGGACCATTTCAATGGCAGGGAATGTGCGCCTTGTAATATATCGGCCAGCATACTGAAAGGTGTGTTCTACATGACTCTAGAACCAATAGAGTAATCTAATACGTTTGGTAAATTTCGGTCATCATCAGAAATGTATTCAGGAGGACAGTTTCTACCAGCATGTTCATCATTTGTAGCAAAATAGTTTTCTGCATGCGCTTCATAAACATTGAGATTTTGTAATTGCAGTCATTTCTTGTTATGTTCATTAACAGATGCTCTATTTGGAAAAATACACAAGCCATGCAAATTATCACTTTGTGTGCACAATCTAGACTTAAGGATAGCTACATCTGACTGAGACAATATACATTTTGTACCTGCTCTTGCACGATTTAATAATTGCATAAACTGCATATCATTGTTTTGGCGAACACAAAAAAGACAGGTTGAAAAGGTTCCCATAAAATTTTGTTCTTAAAAGCAAATGAGCCACAGACTGGTCTTAACTGGAAAAAATAACAGTACATTGAAACCTCCAAAAGGTAAGTTGTTTCCAGCTATTTCTGAGTCGTCAACTAATGCAAGTAAATAAACGATCACTAACCATGCTAACTCCATCTAAAACTGTACTGTGTACACCAATTAATTTCCTCTGTAAAGTTGTTAATTGGAAAGCGGTAAGCGCTCAATAATTCATGTATTTATCAACTGGAATATTCAATAGTGAATGGATTGTTTGACCACTTATCTGTTTAGCTGCAGTACCAGTAGGGGAACAGCATTTTACTGGTGAGATATTAGGAGTTGTGCCAGTGTACAGTGGAAGGAAGGAAACAACCAATTCTAATAAATATGATTTGCCGACTCCTCCACCACCTGGAATAAAGAACCTTAACGGTACATGTGAAATAGTAGAAATGTGATGTTTAGTTAAGGCGATTGCTCGACGCTAGTTAGAAGTTAGTGAATCAAGAGCAGCATGAAACCTGGATACATTGATTTCACATAATGCCATCTGGTGGTAATGAGCAGAATCAACATCTACATCAATATCATCATAGTCATGAAAACCATGCGGTCTTTTAGCATTAAATACACCAAAATCTAAATTACTATCAATTTGTGGTTCATGGGTCAACTCAGCCTCTGCTAAATGAATACGCCGTATACTTGATTCTAACTGCTGCAAAAACAAGTTATGCATATTCATTGAATGATCAAGTAAAGAATGTTTTGCCATAAATGCTTCTCTTACAGTGCTATAACCATGTAACCAGTCTACTTCATGACGAAAAGGAACTAAAAGCATAAGAAGTGAATGATAATAATTATCAGATGACAATGAAAAGCTCGGAAAACGGACGACAATAATTTCTTTCCTTTTTCTGAGCCACATATTATATTCCTCAAGAAATATTCTGTCATTGTGCAATCTGTTAGTAGATGGTTTTGTACATCTTATATACCATGATGCAAAATGCATCAAAGACAGCATTTCCAGGTTCGCTGGTCTAGCACAGTAGTAATCAACAATATTGTGCAAAAATCTAACTGTGTCTTCATCAAGCAGTTCATTGATCTCAGCAGGAGGTTTTAACATTCTGAATATCTTAGCTATTGGCCTAGTATTTAAATGCACAACTGACACCTTGAACTCTGAAGAAGTTTTAGGCAACTTAATCTAAAAGCAGCTTCTTGAGCAGATACTCTTCTATTTTTCAAAACACAAAGGCCAATGTTCCATAAACGTTTAAAGTTTGTCATTTCTGGACTTTGCTGAAATACTGTGTTTATCAAATTTGCCGAAGCTAATTTTAATTCACCAGGCTCGGACTTGCATTTAAGTAGTGACAAACATAGAACGCAGCACCGTTAGCATCATTTATTATTTTAATGTCCATATTAGCACGCCAGTGCTTCAAAATGACTGGATTGTAAGCATTAATAAGAGTAGAATTTTGTGGTCTGAATGTTTGGTAAAACTGCCCTCTATTTTTCACAGCATCAAAACATGTAAGCAGTGTTGTTTTAACACATTGCTTCTTTGGGAACCCGAACCTACATGGTGGTCTTGAGGACCGCATGCAATAATCAGAGTGCGTGTGTGTCAGTAATTTTAGAACTTATTGACGAAGATCATCATCACTTTGATGTGGTACATGAGTGTGAACAGTCTGTTGAATGTATTTTAAAATGTCTTCACGTGTGTCATTATTTATATCACTTTGGACATTTTCAATCCACAGAAACATATGGTACTGTGGAGATCCACGATTTTGAAATTCCACTATTGCAAAATAATCACAAACAACACCAAATGGCCTTTGGTCACCATGAATAACAAACTGAAGTAATGCAGCAATTCTGTACAGCTGTCATATTAGTGGATCAGATCTCATGCTAGTAAAAAAGAATGTTTTTGAACAGCTTCATTGTAAGAAAGATTTTCTAAGCACATGTCCACTTCAGGCCAATGCAGGTCATTAGCAGACAATGTCATAAACAAAGTAGGCGGCCCCAAGCTACGGAACATGGCCAACAAATCATACAGAGCATTACGGAAGTAAGCAACAGTGCCTCTTAATTTTTGGCTCACATGTCACACAGTGACAGGGTGAACTTTTAGGATCAGTCTTCGTCCGGCGTCGTGCGGTGTGCGTCGTCAAACGTTATGTTGTGAACACACTAGGGGCCACATTTTTAGCTCAATTTTAGCAAAACTGGGTCAGAACGTTAATATCGACAAAATCTCGGACCTGTTCGATATTGGGCTATTTGGGATAAAAAATTAGGTCACTAGGGCAAATTGCTGGAAAACCTTGTGAACACTCTAGAAGTCACTGTTTTGATTGGATCATCATGAAACCTTGTCAGAATGTTTGTCTTCATAATATCTTGGACGAGTTCGTACATGGGTCATCTTGGGTCAAATACTAGGTCGCTAGGCCAAACACTAGATTTCAGTTATAATTTGATCTTCACCAAACTTTGTCAAATCGTTTGTTTTAATGATATAACGGTCAAGTACAAATATGGGTCAGCCGGGGTCAAAAACTGGGTCAAATCTTAGGTAAAAATCTTGTAAAAGCTCTTAATGTCATGGTTTTAATTGGATCTTGGCCAAACCTTGTCAGATTGTTCGTCTTAATGATATTAAGGACAAGTTCAAATTTGGGTCACCTAGGGTCAAAAACTAGGTCATATCTTAGGAAAACCTTATTAACACTGTAGATGTCAAATTTTGATTGTATCTTCATCAAACCATGTCAGAATGTTTGTCCTAATGATATGTAAGACAAATTCGAACATAGGTCATCTGGGGTCAAAAACTAGGCCATGAGGTCAAATCTTAGTAAACCTTGTCTATGCTGTAATTTTCATGGTTTTGATTGGATCTTCACCAAATATTGTCAGAATGTTTGTCTTATTTATATGTAGGACAAGTTCTAACATGGGTCATCTGGGGTCACCGGTTCAAAACAATATTTTAATGAGTGTACAGTGATTGTCATGTGAGCGATATAGGGCCATCTTGGCCCTCTTGTTCATGAACAAGTATGAATTTAGCACATTTTGGTCATCTCTACCACGAACATCCTCAGCAGTTCTTGCAATAAATGAATCGCAACTAGATGATGTTTTAGACATTTTCATATAAACACCAATTTCTTGTTTCAAGCACATTCTATCATAAGAAACAGCAAATAAGTTATATCTTTGCGAAAATGGCCATGATGATTGAACAATCTTGTCTGGCTCTTTCGGCTAAAAGGGCCGAGTGGCAAGATTGCCCGGTGGATAGACATTTTAGCACCGTTCAATTTTGAAATAGAATACAGGCCAGGAAGCAAGATGTCCCACTGCGATGCGCTTTCTCGGTGTCCGACACCTAAGGATTGCGCATGCAGCAGTGTTGACATGAGCGAGCCCTTGAAGTGTGGACCATGCCAAAAGTGTAACAGAAGAGGCCAACTGATGAATCTTGAACAGCAGCCAGAGGTTTCATATTCTGATGTCAAGACGGCGACAAAGTCAAGCAACGAAGCATGTGCGCGAGCAGCCTCTGTGGTTAAACAAGATGAGCCGAAACCAGGAACGTCGAACTCCCTTGATGAAGAAGCAGGGAAGCCTTGGTGCTCTATGAAGTCCTCTCAGGAGCTTGCTACCATGCAACAGAGTGACCCAGACTTAAAACCCATCATTACTGCCAAATGTGAAGGTAGAAGACCCAGTCGCGAGGCTATGGAAGCAAGAAGCCCGGCATGTCGACACTACTGGATCCTATGGGATGAGCTGTTCCTAGAACGGGGAGTCCTCTATAAGAAATTCATAAAGCAGAATGGAACCGGTTACTTCATCCAACTCATAGTCCCTAGCACTCTACGATCGGAAGTGTTGAGTCAGATGCATTGTAGCCTGTTATCAGGACACTTGGGCATACGTCGAACAAAGGAGAAGATGTCACAAAGATATTACTGGTACAACCTCAAACAAGATGTGAAGTGGTTCATCTCTAGGTGTGATGTGTGTGCATCAGACAAACTTCCTCAGCAGAGACCAAAAGCCCCAATGGGACATGTCAAGAGTGGTGCCCCTTGGGATACCCTAGCATTAGACTATTTAGGTCCTTTTCCATTGACAGCGCGCGGAAATCGATACATTCTGGTGATGACTGACACCTTTACCAAGTATGTCGAAGTAGTTGCTGTTCCAAATCAGAAAGCTGAAGACTGTGCCTCTCACATACTGAATGAATGCATTGCACGTTGGGGAGCGCCGCTAAGGATACATAGTGATCAAGGAGCGACTTTCGAGAGCAAGGTATTCAAAGGGCTGTGTGAACTTTTGTCAATACATAAGAGCCGAACAAGTCCGAGAAATCCTCGTGGAAATGGTCAAGTAGAGAGATACAACAGCTGCCTCCTTAAAATGATTAGGGCCTATCTAACAGGCGAACAAGAAGATTGGGACTTGTACCTAGGTTGTATAAGTGGCGCCTATCGAGCAACCCCTCATGAGTCAACTCACCTGAGTCCAAACCTCCTTAACATGGGGAGAGAAATACATCTTCCAGCGGATGTGGTGTACAGACACAAAGCTGATACATGTGAAACAGAGGTACCCCCCTACTGTGCTTATGTCGAGAGTCTCCGTGACCGATTACTTCTCGCGCATGAGTTGGCCAGAAAGTATCTTACCCTGAGTGCTAAGCGAAGCAAAGGAGTGTACGACACTAGAGTATCCATTCATAACTACACAGCTGGTGACCTAGTATGGTACCTGCATGAAACGAAAGCAGTTGGTGTTTGCCCCAAACTAGAGCGACGATATGATGGTCCATTTGTTATCAAGAAAAAGATTTCGGCTTTGAATTTCGAATTACAGATGACCCGGGAAGGTTTCAGTAAAGTAGTTCACCACAATAAATTAAAGCACTACGAAGGAGAGACACCCCCAAAGTGGGCGTTAACAGCGTCCAAACGTTTAAAGAGGAAAATGTAGTTTCTTGGAATTTAGTTATACATGTACATTTGTTTTCGCAATTAATCTTGTGACATTTAAGGCTAAGCAAATTTGTAAACTGTTGTAAACTGTAGAATTCACTTGTTTGTGTTAAACAAGTTGGAACTATTTGTATCATAAAGATTATTCACTGTACATTTACATGAAGCTACGATGTTGAGGTGAACCTGTGAGCAGTGTTTCATTTATTTTTTCATAACGGCACAATGAATTTAGTTTAAGGTGAAACGTAATAACTGACCGTAAAACTGTGGTGTATAGTTGCATATAAAGAGTGGTGCTTTGACATATAGATCATTAATGTGTCGAGTAATTAGCATTCTATGAGTTACATTGTAATGAACATGTGTTCCGTAATATTAGTGATAACTTGTAATGAGCATACCCGCATGCGAAGTAAAATTCATCAGCTGGTGATGGTTGAATTTTTCATTTTTATTGAAGGTAACAAATCAAATAAGGGAGACAAATTCAATAAAATGGCAATGGTACCAGAGTAATCAATTTAAGGGTCAATGTGTAATGTATTTATTCTGTTCCAGAAAATGTATACCAAGAAGGTTGGAACCTGTAAGCACCGCCAATATTCGTGTAAGACTTGCGGGAAGGTGGACAGGAAGGGAAGGCTTGTAGGCCATGTATTGAAGTACCATGTGCCCATGGACAGAATTCCATTCAGTTGTAGTCTGTGCAACTTCCGTTGCACAGAGAAATCAGACCTGGTTAATCATCTAAACCATTACCAGCGCCATAAGGAGGAAGCCGTAAAATGCTGCGTGACAGATCTTCAGTCCATCCTGAATCGCTCCAGCAACCCGGTGGATGTGGAGCAAATGATCACATCTACAGACACTGGGACACCTGTTTTAGCTCAAGCTGTGACAGATCCAAGCATCTTTGAGCCGCAGGATGATTACGCTGTTTTGCCGGATTGGCTGGCGGATATTACCTACTCGCCAAGGACCAAATTGAAGCAAGCATGGCCACTGTCGCAAGATCAGCCAGGGACAGGATATGGTGTGTTAACAGCACCATCCCAGGGGGAAACACTGGGTTCCCCACCCACATGGAAGTGGAAGTCCCAAGGATTTCCACTGACTACGCTAGGTCATCATTGAAGAGGAAGTTTTAAGGTGTATCAACGTCTTATACGGGGGACGTACTGGATGCCCCATCCAACCAGAGTTTGAAAAGGAGGAGCCAAGGAAATGCGTTTCCTTCTACTTCGCTGGGGACACCACTACTGGGTACCCCACCCAACAGAATTTCCACAAACAAGATGGGAACAGTATATGGTGCCTTTTCAGCATCATCCTTGGGGAACACACTGGGTTCCCCACCCAACATGGTGAATAAGGTTATACAACAGATTGGTAGAGTACCAGTTACTCCACTGGGGACCTCACTGGGCACCCCACCCAACCAGGTTCCAGAGAAGCATGATATGCCATCAGCGGCTTGCGATTTCGAGAACCTCCTCAATGATCCTGTGTTGTCGACTGCAACTCCGGTGCAGGATGAAACTATGTATGTCCTAAGGGATATTATGGACGGGGAGGACCTTACAGACCCCCTTCTGTTTGAAGATCAGGTGCCTACGGCAGAGTCTCCCAAGAAGCTGGAGACCGCAGCACAGACTAGTTTCGGGGGACCCTGAAAAGAAGAACAATGACAGAATTCTTCTGGCCATCGAAGCCAATGGAAGACAACTGTTGTCAATCAACAGGAACCTCCAAGCTATCTTATCTCACGCAGCTAATGTCTTTAAATATAGAATACGGAGTTGAGAAAGCATTGTCAACGATTAAATGATAGAAAATTCGCAAATCTAGTTCAGTTGTTAAACATTCTAGGACTTTTTATGTAAAAGTAAAAAAAAACGCGTTACGGCCGATACGGGACATTTCGATACGATACGCATATCGTTCAGCACTGTACCGGTACGTACCGATACGCTGCCATATCGGGACAGCCCTAATTTAAAGTTTAGTAAACGTACAGAGAAAATTACTTTGGTTAGTATATATATAGATATATATGTGTATTTTTCCTTGTTGTAAGCAGTCATGTTTTTCTGTTACAAGGACCTACCAATTTTGGGTCGCTACCAGTATTCTTGGTAGCTACCAATGTTTGTGGTAGCAACGCGCTACCAGTTTCTGGTCTTTCCTACCAATATTTGGTAGCTGCTACCACTACCAAGTATAAAAGTCGAGAGTGTTTGTGTTTCAAGTTAGTTCAGATTTTTATTTTGCCCGGTAAACATCCTTTCGCATGTTTTCTCAGAAATTCTCAAAATATATATTTTTATCGATCAATATTTAAGTAGTAGATACTACGTCCGTAGCTAGACGTATTGTTTTAAACGAGATATTTAATATTTAAGTAAATTTTAACGTTTTTTAATTTGTTATTGTTAAATATTCTGAACTCTGGTAACTTTGCCATAAATATTTAACAATTCAAGATAGTTTAAGTTTAATAGATTAGAGTTTCCTTAGACTTGGTTTTTATGTGATTTTAACTGCTATTTGAGAAGCCTAAGGTAGTTTAAGTCTGCATTTTCAGAAGGCTGTAGGATATTGAAGCATTAAATTTTTGGAAGACCTTGTCTTACTAGTATTCAATCATAACCAATTGTATTTAATACTGCTCACTGGTAATACTAATTTTATTCTGTGGTGTCCGTGGATTTGATCTTTACATTTTGTTGTTATATTAAAATCATAAGAGCATATTTTAAGAGCTGTTATTGAGTGTAAAACTCCATAAATAAATTATTTATGATTTGAAACTTAATATATCTGTTGTGGTTTATCAGATAACTGACCTGTCTGTTTATCTGTCTGTCTGTTAAGTTCAGAATCGTTGCTATGATAGTACTGCTAAGTTGAGTGCTTACTATTGAAACTCATCACATAACTTAAGCATAAACGAGTTAATATTTATAGTAATTTAGAAAACAAAGTCCATCTGTCAGTTTGTTTATCCGTCCGTCTAATGTCAGAATAGTGGACTGAATTTATTCAGTAATAGCCAGCTACCAAACCAAAAACTGACATTGAGATAGCTAGTTTATCAAACTGGTTGCACTTGAGAATATATCCAACTGAAGACCTACATTTGTAGAATGGTCCTACGCCCTGGATCGTAACAATAATTCTATGTAAAATCAAGTGACCCCTGGGGCGGGGCCAATTTCGACCCCAGGGCAATAATTTGAACAAACTTGGTCGAGGTCCTCTAGACAATGCTACATACCAAATATTCAAGCTCTAGGCCCTGTGGTTTTGGACTAGAAGATTTTTAAAGTTTTTCCTATTGGTTGCCATGGCAACCAGTTTTTCATGAATTTTTTTAATAACTTTGGTAGTGCTTCATACAAGGAATGTCCATGTAAAGTTTCGTAGAAACTGGTCAACTAGTTAAGAAGGAGATGTTATTTATTTAAAGCCATTGTTGACGCGCTGACACACGCACGCACGCGCGGACGACGGACATCACGCGGTCGCAATAGCTCAACATGAGCACTTTGTGCACTGGTGAGCTAAAATAGACTTTTAAATGCATTGTACACAAATTTCAGCTAGTTTTTAATGTCGAAGTTCTGGCCAAAGTACCGCCGCGCGGAGCTTGATAATACAATTCACTTCCTGGTTCATATCAATCCTCGATTTGCACGTGACTGTAATAAACCGACAATTGATTAGACACACATTTAACGGCAACAAACACGGTTATGTAATTTTATGTTATTTGGATAGAAGGATTATTTGAATATTAAGCTGATTAAGTGCCAAACGACAACAAGAATGAGTCTCCTGATTGCCGCCATTGACTTTGGAACAACTTATTCTGGATATGCATATGCATTTAGACATTACCTTAAAAAAACAGACGTAAAGGTAATATTATACTTGTTTTAATGTGAAATACTTTGAACAGTAATACAAGACTGCCATTAATTTGTATGTAACAGTTACAGGATTGTAATATTAGATTTATATTATGAATACAACATTTATTGACACATTGACGTTTCAGCCATTTTCTATTATCTCTGAAGTCTGGAAATAGGATTCATTAAACAGTTGTAATATATTTAGGTCCATTCATCATGTATCTTTATTGTTTTATGTATGTGTGCTTTACTGTACTTTGTTGATCTGTTGTTACTTATCCTTGCATGTCGGTCAATAGCGATACATCGCTTATGTTGTTTACATGTTGTGTCTTTACCGAATCAAAATAAAATTTGTATTTGTATGAAGGTAAAAGATAATTATACATTTCAAAGTCATTTAAGAAAATAGATATTTACTTTCGGTTTCAACTGTTACGTCAATAATGTAAAAAGAGGTATTTTTAGTTCACATGTCACAAAGTGACAAAGTGAGCTATTAGGATCACTCTCCGTCCGGCATCCGGCGTCGTGCGGTGTGCGTCGTGCGTTGTCAAACTTTATGTTGTGACCACACTAGGGGCCACATTTAAACTCAATTTTAGCAAAACTGGGTCAGAACGTTA
This sequence comes from Lutraria lutraria, assembly GCA_964023205.1. Lineage (NCBI taxonomy): Eukaryota > Metazoa > Mollusca > Bivalvia > Venerida > Mactridae > Lutraria > Lutraria lutraria. Next base: position 22,665,978 of record OZ026833.1, read on the forward strand.
ATATTAACAAAATCTCGGACGAGTTCGATATTGGGCCATTTTGGGTAAAAAACTAGGTCACCAGGGCCAAATAAGGGAAAACATTGTGAACACTTTAGAAGTCACTGTTTTGATTGGATGATCATGAAACCTCGTCAGAATGTTTGTCATCATAATATCTTGGACGAGTTCGAACATGGGTCATCTTGGGTCAAAAACTAGGTCGCTAGGTCAAATCTTATGAAAAACCATGTTCACACTGTAGATTTCACAGTTATAATTGGATCTTCACCAAACTTTGTCAAATCGTTTGTTTTAATGATAGAACGGTCAAGTATAAATATGGGTCATCTGGGGTCAATAACTAGGTCACCAGGTCAAATCTTAGGAAAACTTTGTTAACACTGAAGATGTCACAGTTTTAATTGGATCTTCACCAAACCTTGTCAAAACCTTGTTTGCCTCAATGATATGTGGGTCAAGGTTGAACATGGGTCAGCCGGGGTAAAAAACTGGGTCACCAGGTCAAATCTTAGGGAAAAATCTTGTAAAAGCTCTAAATGTCATGGTTTTAAATGGATCTTGGCCAAACCTTGTCAGATTGTTTGTCTTAATGATATTAAGGACAAGTTCAAATATGGGTCACCTAGGGTCAAAAACCAGGTCACAATGTCAAATCTTAGGAAAACCTTATTAACACTGTAGATGTCAAATTGTGATCGTATCTCCACCAAACCTAGTCAGAATGTTTGTTTTAATGATATGCAAGACACATTCGAACATAGGTCGTCTGGGGTCAAAAACTAGGTCACGAGGTCAAATCTTGGAAAACCTTGTCTATGCTGTAGTTTTCATGGTTTTGATTGGATCTTCACCAAATTTTGTCAGAATGTTTGTCTTATTTATATGTAGGACAAGTTCTACATGGGTCATCTGGGGTCAAAAACTAGGTCACAGGTTCAAAACAATGTGTCATAATTTAGCACAATTGTTCTTTGTGCAGCTAAATGTTGAATATCCATGACCGAATTTATACTTTTACCATTCAGATGTCAATCAGTTCTCGTAGCTGGATAAACGAATTGGCAAATACTTCTACAGTCAAAACACCAACAAGTATTTTGTTTACACCTGATAGGGAATTCGACTCATTTGGATACGAGGTTTGTATGCATATTAAGTTGTAATACGTCTCGTCTATTTCACAAAATGATTTGATATAGGGTGCAGAATATAGAACCGTCATTTCTGTATTAATCAAAGTTTTATTATTACATGGAAACTTTGAACTTATCAATCCTTAATTATGCTGTATAATTTGTAGAATGAGGCACACTACAATAAAATACTGTAGTATGCACTTAATCTCATGAGTTTAAGATATATGAATGTATATAAATATATTTTGTAGGCGGAAAATAAATATGCAGAATTAGCAGATGATGATGAGCACGAAGGATGGAGATTTTTCAAACACTTCAAGATGAAACTTTACAACACCGTAAGTTCTATTTGTTTTCAAGTTTTGGTTGTAATGCATTTATGGTTTAACACATGAACAGTTATGCTATAAAAGTGCTACGGTTAAATGAGTTGATAATAATATTGAAATCAGCGTAATATCTCATTGCAAGTAGTAAAGTTGTCGTATATAGGAATTACAAATTAATAACCGAGTGTGAGTTTACAACATAGGTAAAGATTGAAGTTTAAATTTGTCAAACTATTGATTGTCTTAACAGAAGTCTTTTTCATACAAAATTCTTAGAGCTATAACTATTTCCCCACCATTTTTATCTTCGTAACACAAAAGACATATACATATACAAGGACAATAAATCATAACCGCAAAGACAACTGATGTTCCTTCACCGATTATTTGTTCAATTAAATTTTGAAATGTTAAACAACAAAACATATAACAAACAAGCTTACAGTCAGTATTGCATGCAATTCATGTACAGTCCCCTGCTATACATATCAATGAAATGTTAGCTGATGTTTATACAGATGCCACAACATTTAGCCAATCACGCATTATACAGTTACATATGAATTTACTAGAGAGGCAGATATACAATCTATATTTTATTGTAGATTCATGTATAGGTTGGTTTACTACATGTACCATGAGGATAACAGTGTATCGTACTAGAATGCGTTTTTTCAATAATATTGGCTGTGATGATTTGACAATGTTATTTGAGTTACAGCATGTATTATAGTTGAAAAATGTGAAATCAACGTACAATTACTTATTTGTTAATAGTTTTTAACCAGGTTTTCAATTTAGAAAATCCTGTTTAAAAGATCAGCGAACGAGGGCGGTTGATGGGTTGTGCGGTGTAAACTGGTGGTTTCCGGATTCAAAATGACATATTGTCATCAAACTTGGTATATAGCAAGCTTATGTGGAGACCTTGCTTGGGATTGCTTTTGGGCCCCCTAGGGTCAAGATAACTGTTACTAAAAAGAGAAAAATAGGCTTGTGCCGATTGCTGTATTTGTATTCCGATAAGTATATTTTACAAAATGTAAAGCATTCAAAACATTATCACATAATATAAGGTGTGTTGTTTTACTTACATCAACAATTCTACTAGCGTAGTATATTTAATATTTAATCAGTGTCTATGAATGCTGTAATGACATGGTGGTCTGTGTAATACACTGGTATATTATATGTTGAAAATAATTTGTAATCAGTGAACATCAAATCTAATACTGCACCAAGTTCATGTGTTGGATTCTGAATAAATTGGGAAATGTGGTTGACTGTCATTTTTCTCTCAAGTTCCTGCAAATTCGTTAAATGTTGGTTGAAATCTTCTGTGATAACAATATTATGTCCAGATTTTTGAAAGGTTTTACAATGTTCTGATAGTTTTGAGAAATCGTTCATTTTGCCGAGAAGACTGTTTTTGGTGGAATGTAAATACAGATTATAATAGTCTTTTGCCCAAGTATTGAAACTGTTTCAAGTTTCCCAAAGTGAAGACAGTCAAGATCGCAGTGTGTTGCACCTGGAAAGCGTGTATAAATTACACAGCCATGTTTTGTTTTTCCTGGGAAAAGTGTGAAGTCTTCGATTTCATAGTTGCTGTAGTTGTTTATTTTTGTTTCAGTTAGACACAAAATATCACATGATATAATATTCTCATCTATTATCAGATCCTGGTGATGCTGTTTTAGTGAACGTATATTTAGGTGGGAAACAATAGTGCAATTCTGAGAATTATTAGGTGGTAAAACGCCATTGCAGATAAGTTTGGATGTTTTAGCTAATCTGTCCATTTCTTCTAGCGCTGATGTGTTTACTTTAATTTTAGATTCTACGAAATCACAAACTTTAAGCTCTTCAGTGGTTTTTGCTCTACTCAACATGGTGTAAATTTGTCCTGGCATAGTTGTTGTTCTGCTTCCTTGTGTTGTCATGTCACCAGTCATTTCACTGAATGTACTTCCCTGTGATTTATGTACTGTGATACCCCATAGAGTTCCTGGAAACTGAGTTCTTTCTACAAGTATGGAGGCAGATTTGTCTGTTACTGTAAAAGTTGCAGAAGCAGGCTGAATAGGCACCAATCCTTTGTATTTAGTATTCAATTTGGCTTGTCTCCCGATATTGGAATCGTCAAATTTGACATATATTGTACTTTTTAGAGGATTTGATGTATTTATGTCTAATTTTTCAACTGTACCGGTGGCACCATTGACTAATCCGTCTGCAATGTTAGTGTTTTTTGTATGCATATAATTATCTTGCTTTCTCTGCTACTTGTATTTCATTACACAAACCACCATTTTCATGAGGATTTGTAGAAGTAACTGTTACACTTACTCTTCCTGTTTGCGAATCAGTTCGTGAATCATTGGCCTTGATTGTATGCACTGTTGATGATAATGCATTTAATTGCATACAATTATAAATGTCCTTTAATGCATTTGTAAGGAAAAGAGATATACAATCATTTGGAATATTTTCATTTTTCTCAAGTTGTTTGATAGTTTTTATATCTGCAGCAGTGTGTTTCCCTAGACGAATTCTGCTTAAGAGTTCTGCAAATTGTGGGTCATCTTTTTGACGAACAATATTGGTGAAATCATATATCGAAAATAATGTCCAAACAGTTGGTAGTAGACTACTGTGTCCCTTATTGATTTGCTTGTACACAGGCTTTTCTCCTACCGGATTCAGTTTCATTAAGTCACCAACTGCAAACACCGATATTCCTCCAAATGGTTCAGTAACTTCAAATATTTCCTGCAGTGTTAAGTTTAGATAAGAAAATGTTTATGCACCAACCATAGATATTTCATCTATTATGAGAATTTGTAGCTCAGCATATTTACTTCTCATTGAATTTAACAGAACAGGTGATGGACGGCGATATTCAAAATGTGTACCCCGTTGTTTAACTGGTAGATGAAATGCAGCATGCAGTGTTGTTTCTCCAATATTAACTGCTGCCTTGCCTGTTGGAGCTGTTAATAAAACAGAAGGCAAATCTGTACTCATTCCAGACCATTTAAGATTCCCTACAGCTGTCTGGCATATGCAGTGTACTATGTGACTTTTTCCTACTCCTGCACCTCCACTGAGAAATATATGAAATGGCTGAGGGAATTCAGTTGAAGCAAATGTATAATTACGGCACCAAATCAATTTATGGTTATGTATGTCTTTCTGTTTTTTGTTTAATGTTCTCAACATATTCATGTAGCTATCTTGAGGCATTATATTAATGTTAGTGGTGACAGAATGAGAATTAATATCCAAATCACCTAGTAACTGATCTGAATGCAAATGGTCAGTATCTAATAACTGATAGTCTGGGTATTCAGAGAGTGGTTCCTGTCGATTTTGTTCTGCTTGAGGAGCAAACCTATCCCAAATCTCTTCATTCACATTATCTTCATCAAAGTTATCTGTTGCTTCTTGAACCTCGTCTAAGTAGGGTTCATACTGTTCTATTTTTGTTTTGATTGAAACACAGATATTTTTAAATTTGGCTTCGTAACTTGTACCATCCTTAAGTTCATTTTCAGTCCTCCATGGATGATAAAGAAGAAGCAATCGGTAGAAATAGCGTTCAGGATCTGTTGAATGTGAAACGAAGTGAAATCGTAATACGGCCGTTTCCTGTTTGTCATGACTCCAAGTTCATCTTGTAGTAGAATTCTTGTACTATTGAAGTCATCTGCTGCACTCTCAGAATATTCATCATTTTCAATGGTATCAGATCCTATTGACCCCAAATGCAATCCCACTCTAGGTTATCCCGTAAGCTATCCATATACCAACTTTCATTGAAATCCGTCATCCCTAACTGAAGTTATCATCCGGAAACCAAATTTCTATTTTTAGTAACAGTGACCTAGATATTTGACCTATTAACCCCAAATGCAATCACACTTTAGGTAATGCCCTAAGCTATCCATATACCAACTTTCATTGAAATCCGTCAATTCTTACTGAAGTTATCATCCGAAAACCATTCGGACAGACAGACAGACGGAGGGAGGGACGGACATACTAACGATAGGATACTTAAGTGGCTTTCCCATGTTAAAATTTGTTAAAATTTAGCCACATAAACCCTATTTTAGCCACATAAATCCACTTATGGACATTTTTTTCATTGTCATACCATGAGATATCCTTCAATACCAAAAGAAACAGTTAGATAATCTCTGTCTAGTAGGTACATAGACAATACCTGTACATCAGTCCCTTCAACATCTTCTAAATAACCAGAGTATAACTTTCATAAGAGATAGTTTTTCTTCTAGGACAAGTTTTACAGTTACAGTTCACCTTTTCTTTGTCATAATGCACGTTACATTGGCCTGTTGATGTCTTTATCATTCTGCCCTTTACTATCTCGTTCCTTGTTCCTATATTCATACAGCATTTGAAATGTATTTATTCATATATTCAGACCACCGACCCATACACATACAATTATACATTTATAAGTCGTAACAAAGACATAGGTGAAAACAATTTGTACAGAAACTAATTATCAAAGTTATTCAACTCGGTATCCAGATTTTTTCCATTAAACAGCTAAATAGATAAACTTCTGACGTTGTCATTGTTGGTGCTTGACATCAAACTGATAAACTTTTCAATTGCTGGACATTTCTATCTTCTTTCTTTTACTTACATTGTATTTTAATCCGACGTCTTCGTAAACTGGACAAACAAGTCTAAAATGATGCAGTTTACTACATGAATAAGAAGTGGCACTCTGTCGAAGTTCAACAAATATTTTAATTGTTTAAACATACAAATACGTAACTGAAATAGACAATCCTAAGCTATTAACAATAACAGTTACTGATTTTACGCAAAAAAATTATCATAAAGAGTGCATTTTAACAAATCATTGAACACATGAAAATTCCAAGAACTTTTAGTGAGAAAAATATTTAAATGTTCGTAAAAATATTTGTGCATTAATTCGACATTGTTCATAAACTGTCCATAAAATACAAACAAGAGGGTCATGATGGCCCTGTATCGCTCACCTGAGTATCGTAACACTAAGGGATAATTTAATCAAGGGAAGTTATTTTTCATGGTAAAAAGTTATCTACCTCAACTGTCAAGTAGTTGTTGAAATCAACTGACCCCCTGGACAGGGCCAATATTGACCCTGGGTCCATGATTTGCACGAACTTGGTAGAAGTCTACAAGACAATGTTATATACAAAATATCTAAGCTCTAAGCCTTGTGGTTTTGGACAAGAAGATTTTTTTTAATTTTCCTATATAGGCCTATATAAATAAAGTGACCCCCGGGGCGGGGCCAATTTTGACCCCGGGGCCATAATTTGAACAAAATCAGTAGATATCCACTGGACAATGCTTCATACCAAATATCTTAGCTCTAAGCCTTGTGGTTTTGATCAAGAAGGTTTGTTAATTTTCCAATATAAAATAGAGAATACCGGGGGAGGGACAATTTTGACCCCAGGACCTTGTGGTTTTGGAGAAGAAGATTTTTTAGATTTTCCTATATAAGCCTATGTAATCAAGTGACCCCCGGGGCGGGGCCAATTTTGACCCTAGGGCAATAATTTGAACAAACTTGGTAGTGGTCCACTAGACAATGCTACATACAAAATATCTTAGCTCTAGGCCTTGTGGTTTCGGAGAAGAAGATTTTTCAAATGTTCCTATATAAAATAGAGTAAACCCCGGGGCGGGGCCAATTTTGACCCTGGGCCATAATTTGTACAAACTTGGTAGAGGTCCACAAGACAATGCTATATACAAAATATTTTAGCTCTAGGCCTTGTAGTTTTGGAGAAGAAGATTTTTTAAATTTTCCTATACAAGCCTATATAAATCAAGCGGCCCCCGGGGCAGGGCCTATTTTGACCTTAGGGCAATAATTTGAACAAACTTAGTAGAGGTCAACTAGACAATGCTACACACTAAATATCTAAGCTCTAGGTCCTCTCGTTTTGAGAAGAAGATTTTTGAAGATTTTCAAAAAAAATCCTTCTGGTTGATAGCAACCAGAGTTCTGCATTGAACAACTTTGATAGAGCTTCAAGCAAGGAACACACCTGTGAAGTTTGGTTGAAATTGACCAAGTGGTTTAGGAGAAGATGTTGTTTAAAAAAAATTTTGACGACGGACGGACGACGACGGACGACGGACATAGCTCGATCCTAAAAAACTCACCTTGGTACTCTGTGCCAGGTGAGCTAAAATGGATACATGGCAGACCTTTCATTGAAACAAAAAAACAGACTCTAAATTAAATTCTGGATAAAAAATTTAATGTTCATGTTCATTAATTCTTGAAGAGGCCATTGTAAATTCCATAATCAAGAGGGCCACATTGGCCCTTTATCGCTCACCTGAGAACCAAGGCCAATAATCAATGACCAGGTAATATAGTTTCCATCTCGTAAAACTCATTATTACGTAGATTTTGAGATCAAAACCAGCAATGAAGGTATAATACTGTTAAACAAGCTAAACGTAGCAAATTTTCTAATCCAAGGGTCCATAACTCTTGAAGTTGTGGTCCGATTCCACCCATAACTTAACATGTCCAAAACCATAAGGTCATACACATTCATTGTAAATATGATTAGGATCGGTGAATAAATGAAGGCGCTAGAGTGTAAACAAGCTAAAATATAGCAAATTTGCTAAGTCAAGGACCCATAACTCTTCGAGATGTGGTCCGATTCCGCCCATAATCGAACTTGTTCGAGATCTTTTGGTTATACTCATTACTGAAAATATTATTAGGATCGGTGAATAAATGTAGGTGCTAGAGTGTAAACAAGCTAAAATATAGCAAATTTTCATAGTCAAGGGCCCATAACTCTTGAAGTTCTGGTCCGATATTGCCCATAATCGAACTTGTTCAAGATCTTTTGGTTATACACATTTACTGAAAATATGATTAGGATTGGTGATAAATGAATGCGCTAGAGTGTAAACAAACTCAAAAATAGTATTTTTTTTTAGTCAAGGGCCCATAACTCTTGAAGTTCTGGTCCGATATTGCCCATAATCGAACTTGTCCAAGATCTTTTGGTTATACACATTTACTGAAAATATTATCAGGATTGGTGAATAAATGAAGGCGCTAGAGTGTAAACAAGCTAAAATATAGCAAATTTGCTAAGTCAAGGGCCCATAACTCTTGGAGATGTGGTCTGATTCCGCCCATAATCGAACTTGTTCGAGATCTTTTGGTTATACTCATTACTGAAAATATTATTAGGATCGGTGAATAAATGTAGGTGCTAGAGTGTAAACAAGCTAAAATATAGCAAATTTTCATAGTCAAGGGCCCATAACTCTTGAAGTTCTGGTCCGATATTGCCCATAATCGAACTTGTTCAAGATCTTTTGGTTATACACATTTTCTGAAAATATGATTAGGATTGGTGATAAATGAATGCGCTAGAGTGTAAACAAACTCAAAAATAGTATTTTTTTTTAGTCAAGGGCCCATAACTCTTGAAGTTCTGGTCCGATATTGCCCATAATCGAACTTGTCCAAGATCTTTTGGTTATACACATTTACTGAAAATATTATCAGGATTGGTGAATAAATGAAGGCGCTAGAGTGTAAACAAGCTAAAATATAGCAAATTTGCTAAGTCAAGGGCCCATACTCTTGGAGATGTGGTCCGATTCCGCCCATAATCGAACTTGTTCGGGATCTTTTGGTTATACTCATTACTGAAAATATTATTAGGATCGGTGAATAAATGTAGGTGCTAGAGTGTAAACAAGCTAAAATATAGCAAATTTTCATAGTCAAGGGCCCATAACTCTTGAAGTTCTGGTCCGATATTGCCCATAATCGAACTTGTTCAAGATCTTTTGGTTATACACATTTACTGAAAATATGATTAGGATTGGTGATAAATGAATGCGCTAGAGTGTAAACAAACTCAAAAATAGTAATTTTTTTTAGTCAAGGGCCCATAACTCTTAAAGTTCTGGTCCGATATTGCCCATAATCGAACTTGTCCAAGATCTTTTGGTTATACACATTTACTGAAAATATTATCAGGATTGGTGAATAAATGAAGGCGCTATAGTGTAAACAAGCTAAATATAGCAAATTTTGTAATTCAAGGGCCCATAATTCTAGAAGTTATTATCAGATTTTGCCCATAATCGAACTTAGCCGAGACATTGTGGCCATATACATTGTGAGCAAGTTTAATCAAGGTTCGTAAACAGTTGCGGTTGCTAGAGTGTAAACAAACTAATTGTGGACGGACGACGGACGCCGGACATTCACCGATCCTAAAAGCTCACCTGATGAATCAGGTGAGCTAAAAAGTATTATCAAATGTGACTCAAAACAAATCATTAAACAATGGTCAAAGTAAGAAACTTACTACGAACACTATTTATGATTTTAGAGTACTTTTGAGATTATTTGCCATTACTTAAAAAAAATACAAAAAGCATTCAACCAATGCCTATAAATTGAAACTAGATGCTCTTCAAATATATTAACAAACCAATAAAATCAGTTTCACTTTTTGTTCAAACCAGTCATTTTAATACTTCATTACACTTCCGGAATACGTTAATAGTGTAGGATGAACGCTTAGTGAATATAGTCAATGTAGAAGATTTACTTGGAAACCAGAACATTTTCCTATTGCTGTAACAGGTGATGGTGAGCACTCAAATACACGGATACATCATGCACACATTCATATCCATATTGTTTCATATAGTGCATTTTAAAAGAAGAATCTGACTGGTTTTGTTCATTTTCTTGTTTACAAAAGTTTCAACTCACTCAGATCTACAACTATCTGCAAATGTTTCAGCTCTTAAAGACATTTTTCACCACGGAATTTTTTTTCTAATACATTTTCAGTAAATTGCCACCCCTACAGAGTTCGATCTTTGTGATGGTTAGTGTCCAAAATGACTGTTCTACATGAAATTAGAAACGCTAAGGGAAGCGAGAGTTCGATCAGCATCTTTTAAGATTTAATCAATGACGGCGAAATGTAACATTATTGACGTTTTCGGATTTGTAAATGATCCAGCATTGCAGTTATGTAAAATGCATAACTTCATACAAAATTATCGGAGCAATACAGGAATTCAACGCGAAAATCAACGAAAAACATACCAGTCCGCTAGGTGGCGCTTTTTGTGCGGTTTCCATGGAAATATCATTTGAATATATCATTTCTGCATTAGCCAATACCTTAAAGTATGTTCATGCACAATTTTGTTATTGTGCGTTGGCGTAAAAAAAACACACCATTTTTCGGGAGGAAACCCGCCAACCACCTTAAACACAGCGAAAGTTTCTTTTTAACCAGGTTTTCACAAAGTAAGTGCAACCTGGTTATTAGAATGCCGAATATGGCGGGCGGGGGGGGGGACTCAAACAGGCGTTGTCCGATATATAACTTAAGTTCGGATTGACCAATCTTGACTAAACTTGGTATGTATGATCCTTGAATGACCACCTACCTTGGGATTGTATCAGTGTCCGGTCAATAACTTGAGTTTGGAATGACCAATGTTGACTAAACTTGGTATTTAGCATCATTTAATGGAAATCTACATTGGGATTGTATTTGGGATTTGTGGGGTCAAGGTCACTGTTACTAAAACTAGAAAATTAGTTTTCTATAAACAGATTAAGATATTGCGATGAAATTTTGTGTGTCGGTAGCTTACATATAGTACATGCTTTTGAATTGCATCAAGGGCCAGTAGGGTCAAGGTCACTGTTAATAAAAATAGAAAATCAGTTTCTGGTCAATAAGTTAATTTTGGAATAACTAATCTTGACTGAACTGGGTATTTAGCTTAGCTTGGAATTGTATTTGGGATCAGTTTGGTCAAGGTCACTGTTACTAAAAATAGAAAATCAGTTTCCGGTGAATAACTTAGAGCGTTTTTATGGAGACAAACTAGTTTCGGTTCTATACTGGTTTCCGAAACTGTCCGTTTGTTAGGAGATTGTTTTTCGAAATCGAAACTGGTTAGCTATTTTTTTTTGCCGAAACCTAAACCAGTTTTTGAAACTATCGAAACCATCTCCAGGAGTGGTTTCGGTAGTTTCGTTCTACCCGAATTAGGGTGCACTTTGAAAAAAGAAAATGGCGGGTAAAGAGTCCGATCTTGTAAAATAATTAGAAATCTTCCAACAAACAGATCTATATAATTTTTTATTCTTAATATGAGCAAAATACAACTGCGCTGAATCTCGACATAAATTACTAGTACTTGCTGTCCCAATTGCACACATAGTATGCATAGATGTAGCCCTATATCAGATTATCAACATATCCATATGCGATAGTGATAATAAATGTCAAATGAAATTAAGCACATACGTGATATCAAGCTGCATTTACCTTTAAATAAAACTATCTGTTTATATATAAACAGTCTGCTTAGTTGTGCAAAACGTTAGGATGGCCTTTTCTATATTTTGTACAACTGATATGTTGATAAAACAAGGTTTAGCAGGAAAAGTTATGACCTGTAGAAACCTGTATAATATGATGTAAATCAAAGTCTGAAGCCCCCCCCCCCCCCCCCTAGTGTTCTGTGAGGAGAGAAGTAGAAGTTGCCATGTTTAAACTGATATATGAAACTGCTTATTTTGTGCACTAATCGAAACTAGTTTTAGTTTTTGTAAAACTACTGAAACTGTTGAAACTGAAACCAGAACTGGTTTGTGTACAAAAAATAACTCTCTTAATTAAGGATTAAGATATTGCAAGTTTTGTGTGTAGGTGGCTTACAAGGAAACCAAGCTTGGGATTGCATTCTATGCCAATAGGGTAAAAGTCACTGTTAACTTATTAGCCGCACTGGAAACTGAACCACTGATGAAGTCTTAGCGCAGAATTCGTGGCATTGCCGCGTTTCTTGATTTCTTTTGTTCAGACTTGAAAATACTTGATATTGATAACTACCAGTATTTTATTTGTGCTTTGTTTAATGTGCAAATTGTTGTAGAAATGAATAATTGCAAAACTTGAGATAAGCTCAATGTTTTCTTTGTTGCTTTTTACAGCAAGTGTTGTATTTTTGCAAATGTCCATGTTTAATTAACATGGATAGCCATTTTCAGGTTCCAGATATTTTAAGACAAAATAGACGATTGTTGTATGCCTTTGTCAATATCTTAAAGGCCCATTAGCAGGGAATAGACTTGCACTTTCTTGAACAATTATCAATATAATTATTTTTGTCGATTTTTTTGTTCGCTATAACTATTTGTTAAGATAAGGAAGTAATTAAATCATAGAAACCTTCAGAATCTTGCTTAATTTGGTACAAAATTACATATGTACTAACGTCGTGTTCGGATTGAGGGCAGAAAAGCACAAGGGACCTCCACTACTTTAATAAGTTTATGAAAAATATGACGGTGAATATTATTTATGCCCCCGTGTCGATAGATCGGAGGCATATTCCTTTTGGTATGTCTGTCTGTCTGTCTGTACCAAACTTAAACATTGCCTGTAAAATCAAAACGCTTGCATCTACAAGCATCAAACGTCATATGTAGGTTCCCCATGACGACCTCTACAGGACCAGTGCATTTTCATGTCAGTAGGTCAAAGGTCAAGGTCACGGGGTCATTGTGTTTTTAAAAAAAGCCTAAATTTCTTTTTGGATACTACTCCTACATTTGTCATGGGATTTTGATGAAACTTTCACATACTTGTTGTTACCAAGAACCATATATACCAGCGCATATATCCCGTGTTTTGTGATTCGATCATTTTTGACGGAATTATGGCCCTTCGTTTATTTTGTGCGATTGTAATAGACAAATACTCTTGTTTGCTTCTTTTCTCAAGGGATTTTGATAAAACTTTCATGGAACTATTGTTATCAGGTTACCCAGTGCATATTGTCAAGGTTTTACGATTCGATCTTTTTTTTGACGGAATTACGGCCATTTATTTATTTCGTGCATATGTAATACATGTATATCACAAACAGTAAAATATTCATAAGGATTCTGAGAAGTTTCTATCAGGCTGTTTAAACCTTAACTTATATTTATTACAAAGGTACTGTTCCCCGATGGTCTAAAAGTCTACTTTAAGTAAAGTCTATTCTTTATAGATGATCCATTGTAATCAAATCATACAGACGGAAATATAAAAACAATCATGAAGTGCTCATCGTTGAAGATAAGACAAATACAAGTCGACGACATTATGAAAGATTTTTAGATCAAATAAATTATATATTTCAGGCAATTAAAAGGAACACCCAAATAAGAGACGACCAAGGTCAAAGGATGCTAGCATTAGATGTGTTTGCTGCTGCCATTAGATATCTTAAACATGACGCTTTAGAGTCATTTAGGAACAAAGTAACACAGTTTAAAGAAACAGATGTGTATTGGGTTATCACTGTCCCGGCTATATGGACATACAAAGCAAAACAGTTCATGAAAGAAGCGGCCAACCAGGTGTTCATTCATACATTATAGCGGGATAAATACAATGCACTTCAGTGCAAATTGTCATACAAGCACCAAAACTTGTATGATGAAGCCTACATGTGTCTGGGTAAATTTAAGACAGTGTGTCTATGTGTACCTGGTCAGGAACGCTGTGGTCACGCTCGGATTCGAACCCATTGTCTGCAGGCTATATGACGTGTATAATACGAGTGAAAACACATTGGTCTGCCATCGTTTATGCTTATAATATCATTTTTCCTGTAAAACATGTAATTCATAACAAAAGTGTTGTATACTAAAAGGATTGTTTAGGTCAGTTGTTTAGGTCAATGGAATATATTGATCATTGGAGGGGCTAAAACCAAAAGGTTGAGTTCATCATGTTCAATCCGTTCTGTGTAATCATGATGGTACCTCTAAACATGTCAAGTCAGTCTCAATGTTCATAGTAGTATTTAGGTTCAAAGTCTGCTTTAAAGTTTATAGTTCATCGAGTATATAAACATCCGTTTGTCATACAAGTCGAAATACGTACGTCAGTGACACTTCATTTCATTTAATGTAAGTTGTATTATTCAATTAATCAGCGGTGTTGCAAGTTTACGTTCGTACACACCTGCATTTTTAAATTGCCTTTGCGGTTTTCGGTATTTAGGCAGAAATATATATATAGGGACCTGTGCCTCAGAATTTTGATGCTCGTCTATGGCGCATTACGTAATAAAGCGCGGGGTTCAGGGTACGGAAAACAATGACAATATCAAACAAGAGGGCCATGATGGCCCTGTAAATGCTCACCAGGAAAAAAGGTCATTTGGAGACGAACATTGTTAAAATATTTCTACACGAGTCCAAGTAAAATCAAGTGACCCTAAGGTCAGGGCCAATTTTTACCCCAGGGCCATAATATGAACAAATTTGGAAGAGGTCTGCTAGACAATACTACATACAAAATATCTTAACTCTAGGCCTTGTGGTTTCGGAGATTTTTGTAATTTTCCTATATAAGCCTATATAAATCAAGTAACCTCCGGGGCGGGGCCAATTTTGACCCTAGTGCAATAATTTGAACAAACTTGGCGATGGTCCACTAGAAAATGCTACATACCAAATATCTTAGCTGTAGGCCTTGTGGTTTAGGAGAAGATTTTTCAAATTTCCCTATATAAAATAGAATAAACCCCAGGGCAGGGCCAATGTTGACCCCGGGGCCATAATTTAAACAAACTTGGTAGAGGTCCACTAGACAATGCCACATTCAAAATATCTAAGCTCTAGGCCTTGCGGTTTCGGAGAAGATTTTTTAAATTTTCCTATATAAGTCTATATAAATCAAGTGACCCCCGGGGCGGGGCCAATTTTGACCCTAGGGCAATAATTTGAACAAACTTGGTAGAGGTCCACTAGATTATGCTATATGCCAAATATCTTAGCTCTACGCCTTGCGGTTTCGGAGAAGATTTTTTAAATTTTCCTATATAAGTCTATATAAATCAAGTGACCTCCGGGGCGGGGCCAGTTTTGACCATAGGGCAATAATTTGAACAAACTTGGTAGAGGTCCACTAGACAATGCTATATGCCAAATATCTTAGCTCTAGGCCTTGTGGTTTCGGAGAAGAAGATTTTTCAAATTTTCCTATATAAAATAGAATAAACCCCAGGGCAGGGCCAATTTTGAACCCCGGGGCCATAATTTGAACAAACTTGGTATAGGTCCACTAGACAATGCCACATACAAAATATCTAAGCTCTAGGCCTTGCGGTTTCGGAGAAGAAGATTTTTTTTAATTTTCCTATATAAGTCTATACAAATCAAGTGACCCCCGGGGCGGGGCCAATTTTGACCCTGGGGCAATAATTTGAACAAACTTGGTAGAGGTCCACTAGACTATGCTACACACCAAATATCAAAGCTCTAGGCATTGTAGTTTTTGACAAGATTTTTTAAATTTCCTATATAAGTCTATGTAAAATCAAGTTACCCCCGGGGCGGAGCCAATTTTGACCCCAGGGGAATAATTTGAACAAACTTTGTAGAGTTCCATTAGACAATGCTACATACCAAATAGCTCAGCTCTAAGCCCTGTGGTTTCGGACAAGAATATTTTTTAAGTTTTTTTCTATTTGTTGCCATAGCAACCAGAGTTTTTAATGAAATTTAATTTTTTGAACAACTTTGAAAGGGGACCACCCAAGGATCATTTCAGCAAGGTTTGGTTGCAATCGGCATAGCGGTGTAGGAGGAGATGTTGTTTTAAGTAAATATGGACGCCACTTCACGATGGACGCAGGGCGATCACAAAAGCTCACCCTGAGCACATTCGTGCTCTGGTGAGCTAAAAACCTGAGGCACGATTCCCTGCAATATTCATTTAAATTATTCTAAGGCTAGTTGTTGAAATATATTCCTAAATACAGAGTACTTATCTTTGTTCAAAAATTTGTAAATTACGTGCGATATTGGTTTATAAAAGGCCAACCAAATATGTATGATATTGTTTCAAATCACTGGCAATGGACTTTATACATTGGATTTATTTAAGTACAATGTATATAATTATGGTTAGGTTTTAAATCTGTAAATTGATTAACTTGATATGACCAATCAGCCGATACCGCTTCCCCATTGAGTGTGCCAACATTTTCTTAGTTGGCCAAACTCAGTTCCGATTATGCTGTCGCTCTTGAAATGAAATAGCTTTATTTTTAAAAATGTCTTGCATCTCGTTGCAACAGAGCGTGCGATGCAAAACGTAATGGACAGTCGGTAAAATACTCGGCATTCGAGGAAAAAGCATTTGCTGTACTAGATACACACATATTCGAAACACAGACTTTGTCGGACGAGTGCCATGGTTCAACTGTCTGATAACGCATATATGAATTAACATAGACTAAAACTATTGAACTCAAAGTCAACTTTCATTCATAAAACTCGATTAAAGGAGAGAGGTATGTGCTAATTTCCTGAATTAGAACCGCATCAACGGCGTAGGGAAGTCTTATAGGTTTTGAATAAAGATACAGGTGAAGCATTGTTTGCTACGTGTGCTCATGACCTGTTTCATTTATCGAAGACTGCTGTAATGGTACGTGGACAAATGCTTGATGAAAACAAATTCAATGGTAATTTTGTACCGGAAGGTCCAATTGAAGTCATTACCCAAACTACATGGACTCTTCACAACAGCTATTGTTGAAATTATTGATCACAATTCTGGCTCCACTACGCCAAAATCATTTCATGGGAAGGGCATTTCATTATTTCAACATATCGATACGCTAACGGTGAAAAACAACCACGTTTGTACATTGGCGATAAGCCCGCATCAATCACGGTATCATCTACACCCGAACAATACACTAGATAATTCCAGCATACTATTTAAAAACTAATCCGCCATCTCCATTATCTAATAATTCTTGACGTGGAGACCAGCATATCAAACAAAATATGAACTTCGAATACCAATGGCTTCAAAATGTTTTGATTGCATATCTTGGGTGGCTTTCCATGCCAATGAAAAGCGGGCGTCCTCGTTTCAACTGTCGCTGAATGCTCTCATTATGTTGCCACCATAAAAACATTCCACGGATAAGGTCCGAGAAGCCACCAATTTCCTCAATCCATGTCAAGTTCCTGTTCTTGCAGGATTTACTTTTGAACAAATTCAGTGGCAATGACCAACTTTCGTTGTTATTTTTGGTGGTTTGAACATTGAAATGGTGCCTCTGAAAGCTCTTGGTAATATTTTGAAATATACATGTAGTAGGTGGATATGGGCACTTACGGTAGCTAATATAGCTACCATGTGTGTTACTGAATCATCCTTTTTGGTATCCAATGTTTCTAGAACACGACTTGCCCACCAGACCACAACGTGGTAAAACTTGGTGCATATACGGGATGTATCTCAGACTTTCTGAACTTCAATGTCTCTCGATTGAAGACTGGTCTGACATACGAGAATGGATAAGCTCTCAGTTTCAATTTTGGAACTAGGTTCGTGCAATCCAGATAATGACGCTTTTGTTTGTCCAATCATATAGAGAAGCAATTTTGTACCATGCCAGAAAGTTCTAAACAAACTTGTTCCCTTCATTATTGCATTAGACCATACGAATTAGGTTCGTTTGGGTGCTTTTTCATTTACGTGATATGGCTTTAACATTTGATCATACTTCTATCTTCCAATAAAAACACATGGTGTATTTATTGAGCAGAAAGCCAAAGCATGACGTCAGCTAAGTGAAATCTTCAGTAACAATGAAAGCAAATTGTGATATTTTTTTACGTCGTTTTATATTTTGCCAGAATCGCCAGTGCGATTTGAATGATTTGTTTGAAGCACGAAAACCAAGCTTGGCCTCCATCACTTTCAAACAATGGCATTTTGAATACTGGAACTAAGTCGCAACTAGTTCAAGTACTCGAACAAAACGTGACGTCCCAAATAGACGAACCTCTTGCCGATGCTCTGATTATTGACAGCGCTTCATTTGTAAATATATATACTTTTGGTACTGCGAAAACGTTTGAAAGCCACATTACAGATTCAGCATGTCAATTCTTGGTTGCTGTTTTCTAAGACACTCTCGGGTATAATGTGTTCGATCTTTATCCTCCTGATAATTTAAAAACAGTGACAAGAACGGCTCGTGGATCCGGTATTAGACAGTTGTTAGTAAAATTTAAAAAAAACTGCTGGCATAACTTTTTAAGAGTGGATAATAGCAAAACGGAGTTATTGAATTTGATTGCAGATTAATTCTCCTGATACTATATTTGGGACGAAAGACCAAGTTGTGCTAAGTAACACTGAGCACGACATAACTATATTAACCCCATGCTTTCATGAAGGAGCTGACACTAGGATAGTTTGCATTATGAAACACGCTGTGGATAAATGCTTGAAAACATATGGTGCGGCGTCCTGACAAAGAAATCAAGACTTGGAATGTAATGGATAAGGCGCATGCTGTTTCATTTAGATACAGCCCCCCCCCCCCCTAAATTCGGATGACTTTTCTATCGTTTAACTAATTTATGCCTAAAAACTGCACTAAGGTTTTATATACGACTCCCTACAATAGCGGGGGGAGGGGTGCATTTGCAATAATTGATATGTATCTTTTATACAAAATTCGTTCGAATTTACTTTTATGTATGCATAAACGTACTGAAAATGTTATAAAAATGAGCTAAGATACATGCAGTATAATTTATTTGCATTGAGAGTTTTGGTGAATCTTTCTTTGATAAAAAAATAATTTTGCGGCCATTTTGAAAATTTGGCACGCACCCTAACTCGTTTCTATATATCTCCCAACATTTGTGAAAAATTTGGTGCTTGTGTGACAATTTGCACTATTTTTTCGTTATTTACCTCGCATTTATAACTCACAAACAAGATTAGTGTTATGTAGGGGCTGTCTGAAGCATAAATGTGATTCGTAGCTGCACATATTGTTATGTTCTGGTTCGACATTTTGTGAATAAGTTACGACCCGTTGTTTATTTTGTTGGGAATAGGATTATTGTCTTTTGATACACACACACACATATATATACATGTCTGTCAAGAAGTTCTGAATACTGACAGACAGGCATACTTACATATATACATACATATGTATGTATGCATACACTCTCTAGCATGTCAGTAACAATATTCAGATCTAGTTGACGTGAATACAACCCAGAGTTAGTATTTGATATAAGCTTACGGGCGTCAATATTTGCAACAGTTTACCTCAAATCCCTCCCTCTTCTTCTATTCTGTTTTCTAAGTTAGTGTATGTATATTTTGTTTGTGGCTAAGTTATCTGTGTATCTTAAGTTGATTAAATGCTTACTGTGTTTCCTTAATAACTGAATTATGTCAGGGTAAAGACTCGCACTAATCAGAGAAACGTCTGTCCCAGCTATACATACAATACATAACAATACAATTGATTTGATAAGACAGCTATTTACCTAAAAGTGATGTGATGGTTATTGGTTAAAAGGGTGTGCAATCGGAGAACCAAGTACGGTACATACGATAATCCCGATGTACTCGTAAAGACGTACTAAAGCCTAGACTATGCCCAGGACAACTTATACATGGCAGATAGACGAATAACTTCAACAATCATATAAACTCTAGGAAAGAGAGGAAAATTGTAGTTTGAAAAAACTGTTCGATATCTACTGGTAGAAAGTAGACAAGGGTTAAAATATTACCATTTCTGTGATGAGCAAAAAAATGTTAATTTGATCTACAAAACAGTAAGTGCTAGAATGAATATCTTCACTGATTAAGCATACGAATATATTGCTTTTTTGTCTTTTAATTTCTCAAAGTTTACTGGAACCGTTGTTTTACTTTAAGGCTGGACTACTTCCTCATCAAGTATGTTTAACGCACGAACCTGAAGCTGCAGCGATCTACTGTAGACTTGTTGAGGTTGAAAAGACAAAATATCCCAAGCTTGGTGATAATAAGCTTTCTGCACTACAGGAAGGTTCACAGTTTATGGTTCTCGATCTAGGAGGTACGGGTATTCTATAAACTT
Source organism: Lutraria lutraria (assembly GCA_964023205.1). Classification (NCBI taxonomy): domain Eukaryota; kingdom Metazoa; phylum Mollusca; class Bivalvia; order Venerida; family Mactridae; genus Lutraria; species Lutraria lutraria. Next base: position 22,686,487 of record OZ026833.1, read on the forward strand.
CAAGTTATCATCAATAAAAAAGTGTTATGACGTCAAAAATACTCAATTGTTCCGCATGGAAAAGGTTCATGCTGTAATTAGACTAACTGTAAAGTTGCAAAAAAGATCTACATTGATTTTTTTTCGCTCATTGAATATTAATGTTTACTTTTTTCTATTTCTCCAAGTCTTATTGCAGTCCATGATTTGAATGAATATATCATCATGAAAATAGATTTGGTAGAATATAGATAGCCTATTAAAATATGAACACATAATTTGAATTGATACATTTTGATTATATGATTTGTATGAATACATGTTAGGGCTGTATATCGCCAGGCATGTGTCAATCCAATCCAATCCACCAATTTGATGGCGACTCTCGGGATACTTTACCATACAAAACAAACACATTTCATTCTGAATTTGTTAACAAATACTAGTAAATACTCGTATATGTATTGAATGTAATGTATTTGTAGGTGGTACAATTGATATAGCAGCATGTGAGGTACAGAGTGATGGAACATTGAAGGAATTATGTCCTCGGGGCGGTGGGCCTTGGGGAGGCAACGTCGTTAATGAAAACTTGTACCAGCTGTTTATAAACGTGTTTGGGGAGGACATAATGAAAACATTTTCAAAGGAGAACAAACATGACCATTTACAACTGACGGAGACGTTAGAATTGAAGAAACGTTTGACAGGAAAGCCAAGACGTGGTGCATCAACAAACAAAGATATCCGAATAGTTGTACCAAATGCGTTATTCAACATGTATGATAGAAAACATGACACCATGCTGAAGGAGAAATTTTCCGATCTAAAGAAATTTCCAAACGTAAGGAAAGATAAAATTTGCTTCGAAGAAAAAGATTTCGAAGACGCATTCAAGGATTCTACGGATAAGCTGATAAGAGAAATCAAATCACTAATAATGAAGAACAATCTGCAGAATGTGAAAACATTTATGATGGTAGGGGGGTTTGCAGAATCACCCATAATGCAACGAGCTGTCAGGAATGCATTCCAAGACAAAAATGTTATAATTCCAGAAGAGACATCAACTGCTATGTTAAAAGGTAACAAATATGTTCATCACAATTTAAAGAAACACGTGACTTAATGACCACATGATTTATTATGCTGTAAATTAAGCGCACATATGCAACCACGTGTGCTGAAATTTGGTCAGTATGGATACAATTAAGTTATTTTCGTGAATAAATTAAATACATGTTCAGTTAATTTATAACTAACGATTACGTTTGTTTGATACCAGATGATTGTTTTGGTGATAGTTCATGATCGCAGTAAACGGAAGGAATTGTCCAAAGAGAAAGTGTTGCAATAAATGACATGACAGTAGCCATGGGTTACTTCCCTAAAGGGTGACATTTCATTCCGAATATTGTTTTCCACGGCCATTCCCGTATTTCTACCGTTATCTGATCTAAACCCAATGTGATATAAATGTAGATCACATTAACGCCTCCACGTCTGAAGCCTCTTTTAGACCAGTCAGTAGAACATAAGACTAGGACAGATCATTGGACAAAGGCTCGTGTATCATTTTCGAGACAGTTAATGCATGATAATGACCTACTTATATTCATGCACCTATGACACTTCGAGATTACAGTAAGTTAATTACCTAGAAAACATACCATTTATCAGTTCCCCTACGACAGTTGAATAAACTAACTTCATAAGTGACAGTCATTTCATATCCACATTTAATAACGTTAGTATGGTGTGGATTTAGTTAGAATGTTTTCGTATTTCTCGGAGCAGTGATTGGACATTCAATATTGAACAAGTTGTTGATAAACAGCTGATGATCCAACATTATACATGCATATAAACACTATCCCGTGCCTATCACATGGAGGGTAAAATATTGTAATAAGTTACTATTAACTATTCAATTTCTTGGTCGTGCAAGCTAATGACATGCATAACTTTTGATTTGTATTGGGACTATTCTGCGGAAGCACGGCTATGCACAAGTATATATGCGAATGCTTGTTTGCATCTCTGTACATTTACATCAATAAATCAAAGCACTGAGAGTACTGTCAGGAACGAAGTTTAAATGTGTTAGATAAAACCATCCTTAAGATATTAAAGGCCTGTCCCTGTCGAGAATTTGATTAACAGTTCACGAAATGTTCATGAGTTTATTCATGAATTGTTCATGAATGTATTCATGACCTACAAATTTGACATTTGATTCATGAACTTCTTCTGATGTTGTTTATATATACATGTATGTTATATATATATATATATACTGAACTTATTTCCAGTATGTAGTAGATCTTGAGGACAAATTATGAATGAACTTCGGTGTGAATGAATACTTAATTATTATACTTGTTAGTTTAACAGTTTAAATTGCCAAATATTGTCCATGCTTTCAAAATCAACAGAATCCTGCAATATATCTCCAACTTTCATAAAAACTGCAAAGTCTGTAGTGTATATGCTTATACAACAAGTGGTACAATTTTTCAACGCGTATGAGAGGCGTCACTGTTTTGTAACTACAAAATGTGGTGTATAGCTATAGGAACTCCGTTCCTAGAAATAATGCTGTTATTTAATGCAGTCGTTTTTTTTCTAATATTAAATATTATTTTAGGAAGGTCAGTAAACGATCTTTATAATATTATGATTACTTCATCTCTTCAGCTAAGACCAGGTTTAAAATCGAGCTCTGATAACATTGTGTTAGTAATATGGTTGTCTTTTTTCACAGGTGCTGTAATTTACGGGTACAATAAGTCGCTTATTCAATCAAGGAAGATTCCATACACATTTGGTATTATTCAACTTATTTTTTTGATGTCCCGGTTTCTGAGTTTGTTGAAATAGAGATGGCTAGTGCTCGACTAGTTTTACGCACATGTTTTACTCACCCATGTTTCAGTGCCTTCCATGTTTAAAACACAATGATTATTTTTGTCAATTGCTAGCAGGATGTGACTCTTAATTCATAATTTGTCCAATCATACATTCTTAAAATGGTAATACTAACCTGGTATTCACAATTATCTTACAAATTTGAAAGTAATTACAAAGGAGAAACTTACACTATAATTAGTAACAAAAAATAATGTGTGTTTACCAAATCCTTGATTTCAAAATACATCTTTCGTAACTTTCGTAAAGTCGAGGTATACAATGTGTGTTTTACTTCAGGTATATGTTCTACTGAAGGTTACAATCCTGATAGGCATCTATCACAGAGACAAACTACAAACGGAAAAGTTGAGGACGTTTTCAGTCCGTTTTTACTGAAAGGAAAAGAAATTGAAGGAAATAACAGAATTGTTGTTACGAAGACTTTTAGGTCGACGGTGAGCCACAGTACAGTTGAAATATACCAAACGCCCGCTGACGAATTACCTGATCCCGTATTTACAAATGACGAAAGGTTTGATTTTGAAACAATTGGAATAATACGGTTTGAAACAGTACCTGCTCAGAACGTAGACGTTAGAATGGAGTTCGGTATATTTGACGTCGAAGTTGCGGTAAAAGTACATGATACTAATGACTGGACAAAAAGAACATTTGATACACTGTAATCAGTGTAGTAATCAGTGTAGTAATCTGTGTAGTAATCTGTGTAGTAATCTGTGTAGTAATCAGTGTACTATAATGTTTCCTTTATACTTGTATTACCTAAAAACAGAACTTTTCAGTGACTATTACATGTACTTATGTGATTCAAGTTTGTTAAATGTATGATATTTCAGGCAATTGGTGTATTTCAGATGAGTTTGTTAATGTACCTTTATGTTGATGTCAATGTTTTACATTTGTTGTTATGTATTTTTTGTATTTACTATTAATGTTCTCATTGTATTTTGTATGCCCTTTTTGAAAGTTTTATCTTTTTTAAACAATTGAATTAATATCTTCCCCGCTTAACATATCTTCAATTTTCGATAATGTATTGTTACCTTTTATAATTTATTAAAGATTTCTTGTGTTTGTGTTTTTTCTCCTTTGTAGTAATATGGAAACATTCAATGACATATTGAAGTTATTGTTGGACATAGTAATCTAATTTTGATATTATTATATAAATATCACATCCCACATAGGGTGATAGAACGTAATGTTCACCCGAGACAAGTAATGTCGACCGAGGCGTTAGCCGAGGTTGACATTACTTTGTCAAGGGTGAACATTACGTTCTATCACCCTATGTGGGATTTGATATTTATTTTATTATACCGAACAAAAAAACAATTAAGAAAGACACTAAGTTCAACAAACATATTAACAAATATAAAGAAACTATAATAGAAATTGAAACGAAGCTTCTTTCTGACACCATAGTTAATTTTGGTGTCAAAATGTCTACTGCAAAACCGGATGTCAAACTACATGTATATTCTACTAAAGTGTCTAGACAAGGTTAGTATTCGATACGACAGAGATTGATTAAAATTCGACACCCGATAAAATCGCATGAGCGCGTGAGGGCAGTTTCGTTATGGCAAGCGGGCCGAAATGTAATGTCAGAGGGTAACATTACGGATTGTCACCCTCTGACGTCACATAAGACTATAGAGTAAATAAGTCACGTGAGGTATAATAATATACATTATTCGAACGAATGAAATGAACATTAGTTCAGGTGAGAAGTATAGATATATGTTAATTGTAAAATATTATTTTACTGATGCAGAAATGTACATTTAATCATAAGCTATTGATAAAAACTCATTTCAGTAAAAATATGTACTTTCAGTAATTATTGAACAATGCCATGTTCAGAATGCATAACATGAGTGTCAGGCGGCCATTCTGTCAAAGAATTGTGCTCTAATGATTCACCTTAAGCAAGGACACTGTGTGTATTGTAGTGGTATTGGATTTTTAAGTATTGTTGAGGACGTGTTTTACTTGAATGTCATTTGTAAACTGAAATAAGAAGCATTCTTCTTAGTAAAGCAGACAGCATATATATTGACTTTGAAAATTTGACATGCGTAGAAAAATTTAATATCTTGTCACATGAGGAAGCAAATTTTCTTTTAATGCCAAGACCTGCTATTAAATCTTAGATAAAAGAAGTTACTCTGTTTAACATACAAGTAGCTGATTGTACAAATATGTTTTGATGTATTTTTTATTGTAATACAGTCTGTCATGTCTTAGTTTAGCGTAGATAACTATTGATGATCAGACATTTCTGATCTGATCTGAGAGGGGATATATGATATATTAAATCATGTTTGTGACACAGGTTTACTATTTTCAGTTTTGTAGAAGTAAGTACATTTTATTGCAGATTTTGAAGTAATTTTAGATTAGCAATGGATGGTAATCTATCTTTTATACTGTAGATAATTGTACTGAACCTGATATTAAAAGTCTCTAATAACTCTATTTTAGAAGGGTTTAAATCTATGTTTGCATTGAATTGTATATTAATATGATCAACATGTATGTAATAGAGACTTAAGTAAATCAATAAAATACATCAGTTGATTTTTTTCACGATTGGATTTCGTTGTATCGTTCGTAACTTTTTTGGCATCACTTATTGATTTATCTTTAATATCGTTTTTCAGCTGCTTCCGTAATGTTTGTTTTGATACACCAACTTTGTATTGTGACTTTTTTATAAGATTTGCTTGATGATCTGTATATTCTATATACGCTGGACGTATATATATATGTATCTGTTGCCGAGATCAGGGGTATTGAATTAGAGTCGATTAGCCAAAGTCTATCCAGCTTATTCTGTACTATTTTTTTTACCACGTGAATGGAAGATTCGTTTGTTATATTTCCGTCACAAATGTAAAACGTTTCATTAATGTACTCAGACTTTTTACAGTTTCCATGTTATAGTTTTTTAACCTTGTTTTTATGGATTCTCTGGGTAGCATCAAGCGTCTCTTTAAATCCGTTTCCTACTATGAGCATACCTTAGATTCGTTTTCGAGGGTTGTTATTAGAGATGTAATAATGATTTCTGTTTTTGTGGTCATTCTTTGCATATACAATAAACAAAGACATTAAAGGTTCAAATCAACATAATGTTAGGTAAGATAAAACATCACCCATTAGCGTCTTGTTAACTGCAGGGGCGTATTGAGCCCTAAAATGGCCATACGGCCCAAAGCACATTTATTATTTACATATTTATACTTTGGTTACAACTTCCGAAATTACAGCTTTCCCGCCAAGTTAGTTTTACACTTTTAAAAAAAATCACTCAAAATTCTACCACCTGTCAGTCCGTTTTATTGTTTGCCAACCAATTAATATACCTTGATACCTCTTCTACAGAATGGAGGCTATGCAGCCTGTAACTCCCGCTCTGTTCTACTTTTATTAGTTTTTGCATGCTAGGGTCTTGTAGAGTATTGTTTGCCTTTCCAGAACTTGTCAATGTTACTTTTAAAATCGATGGTGTCTGTGGCACATACTACCAAGTCCGGCAGTCCATTCCATTCATTTACTACCCTCAAGCCAAACGAATACGTTCTTATATTTAAACGACAGAGTCTCTTTACCAGCCTCTTGCTAAGTCCACGTGTTCTGTAACAGAGTTGACGATCTTTATTTATTACATAAATTATTACTGATTTAATTGATACCAATCTAGCAGATTGTGATACTATTTACAAATGATACTGTATTTTTTACTGTGATATTTGTCAGTATTTGTGATGTACAGAATGTACTTGTTTGTTATCATAAAATAAATGTACTGTAGTTGTTACAGTCTGTGATGTGCTTTAATCATGTGATTGACTATAAATTTCAAAACTGTATTTTTTAGAATATTATATCTATGTAAAATGTTGAATAAAGAATGAAAAATGGACAATATATGTCAAAGTCTCAGATAAAGCCACAATTGATATAAATTTTTCTGCTAGTCCTTCAAAACATTGGAACATCATGTCAGCGATCAAATACGTGCGCACTGTGCTGAACTCAACACCAAGAATGCCTCATCTTTTATTCAGCGTAAATGTAGTAAAAGACTGCAACACAAAAAAATGAAAACAAATAACCAAATAAGCCATACATGGCGCATACAAAATGTTTGAATAATACATCAGCTTAATAATAATAGTGATACTTATCACTATCAAAACGGCGTTCCATACTTTTTATTTTTGACAGCTATTATGCATTAAAAATTTTGATTTTTTGTTTTATTAATTAAATTATTTTTAGAAGAAATTGGGTTAAAGAAAATGTATGTAGTAAGATCTAATTAAACAACTTGTATCCTAGCAACTTTTGGTCAATTGTAACATAAGAATTAATACAGATAGGAAGATCTAAATTTACCTATCTCATTTAATCGCTTCAACTTTATTAGTTATCTATTATTCAGGCCTTTCGATAGTTAATGTATAAAAGAACTTTTAATATTATCAGTCACCTTAAGCGGATCTGACAAGAACTTAAAGGGCTTCAGTTAATACTTTAAGTAAGAAATAAACATTGTTTCATCGGCTGATTTCAAATTTTATAACAAGAAATTATATTTGATTGGTTAAAATTAACTATGCGACTTAAGGGTCACGTGAATTATAAAGAAATTGATTGGTCAATTATTGTTGTAGAAGTTGTTGTCTTAAAGTCCTTTCCTCTAAAGAGTCATAGATTGTATGACTCTGGTAAGAAATAGATTAAATATATTTAAGAAAATAAATTGAGGAAAAGGACATCTTTTTGTTTTAGGTAAGTTAGACATTTTCGTATTGTTTGTTAGAACTCAATTTCTTATGATTGTATATGTACGTTGCTAGAATTCAAATTGTATGTGTATGTTGTTAAAATTCAAATTGTTTTTCTACTGTTGTATTATTTGGATAAGTTTTAATCTAAGTAAATTTATTGTAAGTATGTACTTGCAGCAATCTTTTCGTTCAACTAGTCGTTTCGTTTAATTGTGATTAGTTGGGTTAATTTAAAGTAAAATAAACATGCAGGTTTCTGTCCGTAGAATTTATTTCCGGAATCTTTTTATTGTTATTATTCGGTGAGAATTTCAATTTTAATCATTTTTACATGCTAGAATATAAGATAATGGTAAATGTGATTGAATACAGAATGTACATTGTAAAATCATCATCATTTGTAGAACTAAATCTAAGTTGAAATGACTTATTGAAACATATTTATTGTTGAAAAAAAAATAGACATTTTAATTTAACTTGTTTGTATGATTATTATATGTAATCAAACTTATATTGGAATTTCACTTTAGATCTGTTCATGTTAATCATTTATAAATATAGATTGTATGACTCTGGTAAGAAATAGATTAAATATATTTAAGAAAATAAATTGAGGAAAATGACATCTTTTTGTTTTAGAAATTCCCCTAGAACCAACGACAAATCAAAGCAGAACACAGCAATGAACTTAAAATTACAAGGATTCTAACAATGAAAAAGATAATAGCACATTATGAAATCAAGTAAAAATCCTGATAAACTAACAAAAACATGTGCACGAGTTGAACGTAATCGTGAAAATTAAGAAAACAAATGCACTCTAACATAAAAACAAAAGCATGCATTTGAGTATCACTGATGGAAACTAAAGGAGACTCGGTCACATGTTTCTAAACTATACCTTTCAGACGTTGGCAGAGGGATAACGAACGACAACTCTGTATATAAGATTTCAGTACGTCCGCATATTGATGGAAAGTCATCCTAATTTTGTGTTCCTAGTTAATCTTGTTCTACAACCAATGACTGGCAACCTTTCACTCGTGGTACACGTGTGCGAGCTAGAAGTCGTGTTTGCGATATCTTGAGACAAGATCATAATGAGTAACCCTATCCAGTGTCCTTCAAATCATCGGAACATCGTGTCAGCGACCAAATACGTGTTGTAAAGCATTCCATTAGGACGTGATTTTTCCATATACGCAGCTTTTACAAGCAGCGAAAAATAATACACCTATCAGGAAAGTTTTGGAAAACAGGGGACAATAATTACAATGGAATCTTATATCAAAATAATTGAGTTGTTTCCCTTAGATTAAGACAGCATTGTAGCAAATAGCATGCAATTATAGTATTTGTACACAACGATAATGCCATTAATAAAAGATCCATCCTCATTAGATGAAACTCGTCATATTCTGGCGTAGACAGCACGTGACTCTACTCGACTTCTGTCTGCTCTGTTCTATATCTGAATCACAGTTTAAAGTGGACTCACGTATTCTCAAAGATGCCTTTCATATCTCAAAATGACACCAAATAAGTAAACATAAGCGTTTTATCTGAAAGCTCTCAAGTTTTAAATTTCTATACAAACGAACCTTAACACTGTTTCCTCGGTAAGAACGCATTTCCTGGAGAAAAAACAACAGGAAAACAATGATTATGTGCGTAAGTATCATGCCGACGTAATAACTGCTCTACATATGCTAAAGGTTATTAAGACATTTAGTAGCCCCTTAGTCACCTAATAAATCCTTCATAACAGTAAATTATGTTTGCAACATGACCAATCTTATATAGATGTACTAGAATGAAAGAACAGTAAGTTAATCATTAAAGTTAGAAAATGTTAAGTGTTTATTGTCCTTTTTGTGTACGGTCGTAAAATTCATTTCGGACACTGCAAACTCGGATATACAATTATTGTGTACCTGGTATTGACAAAAAACTATTGTTATTATATAACATTTTTATAGCAAATGAGTTTGTTATAGTCAAATGTCATAATGTTTTTACATTGATAATTGGCCGTGTCCATATGTTATCTTATTTATATTAATATGTCTATCACAGTATAAAGTTTATACATGTTTGACTGAAAGCGTTCTACCTGTCCAAATAACCCTAACATATAGTATAGGGAGTCGAGTAGTCTACCTCGATAGGGGACAAAAAACAAAAACAGTGTGTTTTTTTCGAATTTCTCAAATCTTAATTTTAATCTGCCTTGGTATCTTATCCTGCAAAGTTTAGGTGGTATTAATATAAGAATATATACATATTTATTGCCTCCGAATTTTCTTATATTTTACTATCATTAGACTTAGATATCATTAGATAGAAAATGTAGTTGACATAATTATTAACATTAAAAGAAGCCCTTAAAACGAAAATATTTCAAGACCTTTCAACAATGGCAAAAATCACCTTAGCGGTTAATCAGACTATCATAAAACTGTTTTACATAGTTAGATACGAAATCGAAATTTGAACAAATGTTAGTGTTTAAATAAAGATGTTATGAATTTTGCACATGTAACCATAAAGTCCGGATATCTATCCGATGAGCAGATAAGACATTAATAAGTATACCGTCTACACATCCCAGTACATACATTATGAATGCTTCTTGTCTAATAGTTTGTAACAACATACTCAATTGTCTCCGTACAAAATATCCTACGATGTAATTCAATTACTTAGTGAACGTGCAATGGAAGCTATAGACAAGTCACGATCCAAAAGTTCAGGCAAAATTACTTTTATGATATAAACTCTTAAAGATTCAAATACAAAAAATAATTAATCAGTTTATGCACATTACGAACTAAACAATATAAGTTAAGATATTTAGCAATATAAACATGAAGTACACTTTAAACATTAATTAAGAGAAAACCTGAGTAAAATACAATAAAGTCGGACTTTAAAGAGAATTCGTATGTACCAATTTCTCGAACATAAATATAAATAAAAATAAGAATGAAACACTTTAATTGTATATTACAAATAAAAGAAGGTTAACTGAACCACCTGGCTTTTGTTAATAAATCTCTCTGTTCCAGGCACTGGGTATACTTTTAAATGTTGGGGACAGAATTCCATGTGACACACAAAATGAGTTGTCTCATAGCGTGTTGCTTGTACTTTAGACTTGTAGTAGTGCTTGTGTACCTATTTGAATGGAAATGGCAGATAAAACATATGTATATAATTTTTGCTTTCGGTTTGTCCTTTTTGACGAAATTTAGACTGAATATCATTTTCCAATTATTTTATTTGGTGCTTGAACATTTATTTTTAATCTTAATTTTAATGTTGACGTCGGCATTTGGCTCTCAAGTTTTCGCTGAACATCAGTAGATTATAGATAGCAGTGTTCAGTTCGCCATGTAAGCGCTCGTGGGTTACAACCCGGGGCTATCGTCTTAATGACAAGTTCTGTGTGGTTCTATTTCTAACGGGTAAAATAATGAAATACACCCAAGTTGCAAAAGTTTAGGTTTTTATTTAGCTTTAAATTTAAGAAGTTTATCAGATGGTACACAGTGTACACTGCAGCATGTTTCTCTTATGTCACTGACAACATTCCGAGAATAAAAATTCGGATGACCGCCAAGGTAGAGTAAAGGTTTTATAATATATCATCTTTGGATTTAAGTTTTAGAACATGAAAAATAACAATATTGTAAAGTCTTCTTATTTCATTTATACAGTGGTCTTTGGGCCACAGTCGTTGCTTTTAATAATTTTGTCCGCCAAAATGTTTTCAAATTCACCCAACTCATACAATCTACTAATGAATTAGACGTAATTAATTGGCAAAAATCACATATCATGTGCATTTCTTTACGTAAATAATCAGACGAGACGTTATGCCTTGCGCCGGGTGGATGATAGTGATGTAATTAAAGAGTGTGTAACTTTATACATGTTCTTTGTATTTCAATCGAATTTGCACCTCACCTCAAGGAAGATTTCAATTATACTTCACAGAAATTAGAGTATGAGAAAAGTCTACATACTTAAAGTCCCATTAGCTTTTTGCTATAAAAATATATATGCAAAAAAAATACGATAGTGGTTTTGGAAACATGTTTTCTTGATAAAAAGTATGCACGAGAGGAAAACACACCGGATTCCTCTGTTACAGAACCAACAGAAACTATCACGACCGACACATTTATATGCTTATGGGACTTTAAGGATAACCCTCATATGTGAACAATATTTTGTTGATGTCGTTTCATTCAGATTCCGATTGAATTCATATGATTTTTTCATATTAAATAATCTTGTATTTTTCTTATATTTTATAAATGCCATGCTTCTTCATTTATGTGATCTTAAGCATAGCCTAACCTCTTTTATGAACCATTATTTTCCAACATTTGTCATACATTATGTTTGTCACGTGATACTATGTTATGTATACGTTACCAAATAAAACTATGTTCTGTTCTTTTATTAAAATATAGAACGTAATACATGTACATTCTTCTGAATCAGATAAATGTTCTGAAATTCCGCGTAAAATTCTAGGAAGTCAACAAACAAACCATGGTTTGCTACAAACAATGTTTTTTTTATTTCCTTCTAAACCGATTTAAAGCAAATATATATGGTCAGGTAGTCTATAATTATTCAAAACATGTGATACAAAACGAACTGAAAGTGTGTACGTATCTGGAGTTACCTGCCCCTGACACTGCGTTATGCCGGGAACCAGATGTGAGACAACAAGAGATGTTTCACTAACTATCCAGTAACTTGTCAATTACACTTTACAAAGCAGGCTAATCAATTTCCGCTATCAGTTTCATATCACATGTCATATGTTTTCTATCCGCCTTTAAGACCACGGTATTAGGTACAAATTACCCGGCGCTTGTTTCTATGACAAGATATCATTTACTCGTTAACTTCCGCCATGTGTTTTGTCCAAATGTTCGTTCTATATGACGCTAGTCAGTGGTCAGTAATAAGAGATAAGACCAGACTTTCACTGTCCCTAGTTTTTTTCATTTTTGCCGCAAGATTTCATTGAGTTCAACATTGGGAAGAGCTTTTGGACAATGACACTTTAATTCTAGAAGCTTCTAAAATGTTGTTATTAAGAAGAAATATGTATCAATATAGGATCTGCAGAATTTAGCTTTTTTTCTAGAAAACTATGCATAATTTTCATCTAAACTTTACTTATCTCCACATTTATGTCTTATTTTATATCGCCTTTCACGTACCGGTATACATGGAATACCGTATATGTATTTTATATGTACATTTTTGTATATTGAACATATTGTGGAGGGCGGAGTTAGCTTCGGGTCATTCGTCGACGTTGAAATAATAGTAATCATCAACGCACTATAATATGTTTGTTTCTCGGAAACTGTTTCAGAAAAATAACTAAAACTTGAGAATCATGATTTCAAACATTGTCCGTTTTATAATGTAGTCAACTTTATACATTTATATTAGATCAACCGGTTCTACACCAACAGTGATAGTGTCCAGTTTTTCACGGAAATTGCTTTCATTAACAACAAATGGTTATTAATCAACCTCCAATGGATACAAAAGTATCATGAATTTCATTAAACTGCCCAATAAATCTTCGGCTTCACACCATGTCCAGTTAAAGTGTTCATTATATTAACGATGACCAGCAGTGCGCGTTTGTCAAATAATTTTTGCATTACTCTTGCCCTAGCGTAAAATAACATTGTCAAGGTCCGTTCGGGGTATAAATTGGTACTTTGATGTTGCAGACTTGATGACATATATTTTCCATACTACAAAATGACTTCAGACACTTCACTAACCATGATTGAGATGAGGTCATGCCCCCGTGATTGGATGCACTTTGTCATCATCCATCCAATCAATGATAAAAACAAAGAACACGAAACTTTTTCATTTTTCAAATCAAGACTCTACCAGTCGAGTTGGTCTAGTTTTCCATGACATGTAGCAGTTAATTAGCTAAATGGATACCTAACTAAACTTAAATTTTGCAAAAGTCACTTGAGAATGGCCTGAGAGTGCATTATGCACATTTCATGTAGCCTAAGTTACAATTGTACGTAAAATTCTAGAAGTAGTGTAAAAACGAAATATGAGTAGCCGGGGTCGATGCTTTAAATTTTACAGTCAGTACGATAAAAACTGTATGACAATGACACACTTCCGCCAAGTGAATATATTTAACTGACAGAGCATGCAAGATGATCATTTTGGGGAAATCACCCCGTCATTAGGAAGCAATTAAACCATCAATTGGTCAGCGGATTTTATTTGGAAGGACTTTCATTCTTTGTAAATGATGTAACCGGGACAGGTGAGATTTTAAATAGGACAACAAAAATGCTGGTACAGTATTCTACCCCGGAGGTATGATACACCGAGTGGACCGACAAAGGGTCCACGAGGGGCCAGTATTTCATATGATGTGACCGCCGGCAATAAATAGTACACGCACGTGCAGTGGACACACTTCAGTTGTCATTGGATACTGAAAGTTATTATAAATAATTGATAATAGACGACGGGTTGTGAATGATCCGATGATCGGAAACAGTTCATCTTTCCTTATTTGGGAATGATTCATACAACTATTGAAATGATTAACGAATTAACAGATTTAAAATGATTATAATCTTGGCATACATTTCCAGATTCATCTGGTTTGTTTTCTTTCATGCTAGGTCACAGAAATTTCTAAATCTTCTGAATGTTTGCCTAACAAACATAACAACTGAGCATGCATTCGTCAAGCTTGAATCTGTTATAGAAAACACGACTTGGTATTATACGAGTGTATGACTTCTCTGCCAACTGAACTACTATGACAAACTAGTGTATGTAATCATAGATACAGAGTCTCTTATATAAAACAAATTCTAATTTTATTAATTTTAATTGCAATTTTGTCCAAAATATCCGTTACGTGAATCACTGTATCATACGCTGGGTCGCGGTGTATAAACTCAGTCACAAGTCGCAGTCATCAAACGGCGTCCGGTTTGAGTCCATTATCACCAAATGTTTACTTTCCTTCTCATTAAATTTCTATTACCAAGTGACGAAACAATGGCGGGCAAACACCCAGCATCTTTTGTCAAAATACCGACATCTCGCGGGGCTTTTCAGTCACGTGACATTTGGTTAATATCCTTATCGGTGAACATTAATCGGAATGTAAATAAAATGAGTTAAATTTACTTTCGCTGTTAATCTTATAAAGAAATTTGAAAACTTAAATTGGATTAAGTAAGTCGATTTATCTAACAAGTAAATATGGCGTCCATTTACAATTTGTGAATACATTAGCACGGAGTGTGGAGGTCACTTTAAGCTTGTCGCTCTCGAAATTCTTTTGAATTTGTAAATTTTATGTGATTAATTATGAAAGTAAGCCAATAATTAGATTCAACTGTCTCGTATCAAAACGCGAGAAATCTGTAAAAACTGTATTAAAGTTTCACATTCTATATACTGAAGAAAAAGCATAAATACTAAGCTAGGTATATTCTCTAAAAACATTGTTTTCGTTTTGATACTACATCGTTGTTTCGAAGATTTGGCATCATAAGTGACCTATGTTGACACCTATATAATTATGGAATATGTAGATGAATAAGATATATCAATTTCATCAAGTAAAATTGTGTTGAATGTTTATGGTATCAATGGTACATGTACTTTTCCTTGTAATGCATATTCCCCGTCGTCCGGCAGACGCCAAATATTTCATTTCCCTGCTTTCCGGCTGCTCTTGTTGGGTAAATCATTCACGCCAAAAAATGGCGCTTATCAACTGCTGTGTCTGTGCAAACATTGAATATTTCTTCTGTCAACAAACAAGTTCTAATTTAAAAGTCATTAAAATTTTAATTGTCCGATAATACCAGTGGTCAGAAAATGACCACCGTGTCTGTCGTGTAATTTATCTATCGTAATTTTGGAGTTACGACATGCCCCGGGGAAAACTTGCGTCATTCGTAAAGACAACAAATGTCATCTTGTTTACGGGCTAAGATAGTCACCCTTGTAGTAAAATCTCATCCATAAAATGAGGGACATAAAACCATCAAATAAGAGTAAACCACCATACCGTGTTTTGTTACATTGATGGAAATCGGTCACAAATTTTGGAGGGAGCACGTGGTGATGCTGGCGCTAATAGAACTTGCTTCCTGTTAAGCACGATCTGAGTTATTTAAAGTTACCGTTTGTATTTTGTTTTGAGCTACAATAGTATAGGAAGCAAATGAAACACATTTTGTGAGTTGCTTTTATTTGTTGTTTTATACATATAGATAAAATATTAGTTACAGGCTCTGTTGAAAATTCCAAGATAAAATTGATACACAAAGTATCAATGCAAATGATATTATACACAAAGAGAAATACACATTACAGTTACCGTCATGAGTATTTCAATAGAAAGATGAAAAAATGAAGATTTTGATTCATTGATAACTGACAAGGGAGCTAATTTAGCTCTTGTTTTGTTAATCCTTTTTTAAAGCCGTCGCAGAGATGCAAGGACTCGCCAGCATTGTGTGTGATACTGTGGTATGTAATACAAGGGTAATATTTTTGTACGAGAAAAGCACCAGATGAATGTAAGGACAATGGATTGAAACTTTGACTGCTTTCAGTCTAATTCTATGTATCTAATTTTAATTTTCACGTGCCGCATCAGGTATGCCACGTATCCTCAAATTTATAGACAGTAATGTCGATGTGATTCTGATAGGTTACCCGTTTTAATTAAATACAAACATGTGAATAAATAAAGAAGAGTGTCATGATGACCAGGAACGGTATACCATGTCACAGTGGACATCTACAGTTGTATAGAAGTGTTATCATAGTAAATATAAAATGTGAAAGAAAAACATAGCTCAATTACAATGAATAAATGGATGAGGACAATGTCCAACATATAATACATGTAAGTGAAGGATGTCGTGTATACTAGTTATTGTAATGACTGACCATGGAAGCGGTTCCATACAGATCTACACCAAGTAGTGAAAGAATTCAAATGTACGATTGTCCACTTGTATACATGTAATTAAATTAATGTATTGCAAAGTCATAGAATCATAATTACTGTTCAATTCTTAATTTGTGTTATATATATATTATGTACATTGCTAAGTGTTATATTTTATGTGCTGATTTGTATTTGATGTGTTGATTTGATGGGCTTGCAAGTGATGTTGTATTTCAAATTCAAACACACATTCTTTATTCCTTCATTGTTCCATATAATTGTTTCAACAGACTGATTCTTCTCTGGTAATGACACATTGCTTTTCAGTTTACAAATATATGCTCAACTCATTGATGTGTTCCATTATTGTTTCAGTTTACAAATATATGCTCAACTCATTGATGTGTTCCATTATTGTTTCAGTTTACAAATATATGCTCAACTCATTGATGTGTTCCATTATTGTTTCAGTTTACAAATATATGCTCAACTCATTGATGTGTTCCATTATTGTTTCAGTTTACAAATATATGCTCAACTCATTGATGTGTTCCATTATTGTTTCAGTTTACAAATATATGCTCAACTCATTGATGTGTTCCATTATTGTTTCAGTTTACAAATATATACTCAACTCATTGATGTGCTCCATTATTGTTTCAGTTTACAAATATATGCTCAACTCATTGATGTGTTCCATTATTGTTTCAGTTTACAAATATATGCTCAACTCATTGATGGGCTCCATTATTGTTTCAGTTTACAAATATATGCTCAACTCATTGATGTGTTCCATTATTGTTTCAGTTTACAAATATATGCTCAACTCATTGATGTGTTCCATTATTGTTTCAGTTTACAAATATATGCTCAACTCATTGATGTGCTCCATTATTGTTTCAGTTTACAAATATATACTCAAGTCATTGATGTGTTCCATTATTGTTTCAGTTTACAAATATATACTCAACTCATTGATGTGCTCCATTATTGTTTCAGTTTACAAATATATACTCAACTCATTGATGTGCTCCATTATTGTTTCAGTTTACAAATATATACTCAACTCATTGATGTGTTCCATTATTGTTTCAGTTTACAAATATATACTCAACTCATTGATGTGTTCCATTATTGTTTCAGTTTACAAATATATACTCAACTCATTGATGTGCTCCATTATTGTTTCAGTTTACAAATATATGCTCAACTCATTGATGTGCTCCATTATTGTTTCAGTTTACAAATATATGCTCAACTCATTGATGTGTTCCATTATTGTTTCAGTTTACAAATATATACTCAACTCATTGATGGGCTCCATTATTGTTTCAGTTTACAAATATATGCTCAACTCATTGATGTGCTCCATTATTGTTTCAGTTTACAAATATATGCTCAACTCATTGATGTGTTCCATTATTGTTTCAGTTTACAAATATATGCTCAACTCATTGATGTGCTCCATTATTGTTTCAGTTTACAAATATATGCTCAACTCATTGATGTGTTCCATTATTGTTTCAGTTTACAAATATATGCTCAACTCATTGATGTGCTCCATTATTGTTTTGATTTCATCCAAAACTGAGACACTGAACTAAGCCATCATCATGAAACATGTTCTACATCACAAAAATGCTTGTTGAACCATATTCATCATCATGTATACATGTATAATAATTAATGTATTTAAGTATAATACAATCTAATAAAATTCAGAGAAAACAACACTTAACTATATTTAATATTTTTAATCATTTTTTCTGTATTATTTTTCATCTTTTTTATCACATTTATAACGATTTTTATCTACAAAAAAACATGTAACAACAGTATGTATAATAATAATATATAATCTTGTATACAGAATACTTAGTTATACAAAAATATCTCATAAACAACAAACATACAGAACAATACAACAGTAAGTCCTTCAAGTATAAAGAAACTTTATAAAACATATCAATTCTGAATTCATTGATTCATTTATTAGATTAGTTTTAAGTTATCGTGGTCATTCAGAAATATCTTTAATGAGATTAAAACAAATTACTTGCTTTACAAACTGGATGATTTGAATGTAAGAATTGGACACACTAATCTGATTCATTTAATGGCTGATATTTTAGAAGATATTATAAGATAGTGTTGATCAATAAGATTTAATGTAGCAGTTCATATTGTATCAGTTCACATTTTATAAAGGTGTATTAAAATTAGGGGCTGTGGGATCCCATCTGCATATAAAGCTCATCTTCTATAAAACTGATAGTGTTGTTATCTGATATATTGATTAAAATCAGTCTCTAAGCATATGGTCAAAATCTAATCTAAACAACATGGAATCCTACTTGAAACAATTTAATGGACCAATCAGATTCATTGTTTTGACATAAAAAGCACCTGGTACCCTAACAAACATGAAACATTTATTTTGATTGGTTAAAACCTGAACACATTTCTACTGATTATGCTAAAAGACAGCTTGGAGAATAAAAAAATGTATAAATGGAAATGAATGTGAACAATGGAAAATATCAACAAAATAGAGCAAAATATTGAAAAAATGAATCATTTGAGATCAAGATATGTAACAGAGCTAAACCATTTAAATAATGGCTTAAAATAAGGAATGTTTAAACATAGTTTCATACAGATTTCAATCAAGTATTCTTTTATCAGTTTGAACAAAAATGCCATTTAATGGTGGGTTATAACTAATAATCATCTCGTATTATCAGGAATATCATTAAGTTTCTATAGTAACCAACTTTGTTCCATAATGATAATATACTAGTATAAGACATTGTATAAAACACAGAGTAATACAAGCAGCCTTCACAATGTAACAATCATGTCCCATCCATAAACCTGTTAGTCTCACCATAAACATGTCCACTTTATTGTTATATCTCAGTCTGAAATGTATAGAAAACAAATTTGTAAGAATGTAGTTACTTGTCAAGATAGTTGTTCTCATTGTGACATGCATGTTTCATTGTACAATCATTTCACACTGAACATCGTGTTAAGTTTGTACACTCAAGCACGCAATTTTTTGTTACATTCTGTGTAAAATTAAAACAAGTTCAATGCTATTGATCAATTTTCTACAGTGTTCAAACAGGGGTTGAATAAATATTTGAATCTAGCATGCAAGCAAAAAACATAATTAAGTATCATACATAGCCAAACTGTCAATTTAATCAGTAATTGGTTCTTTAAATTGTATTAGAACTTACCTATTCTAAACAAGGCCTGTAACTTCCAGTCTGGATAGCTGGAAACCTCTGACATTATGGAATGAATCTTTCATCTTCAGTATTCAAAAACATACTGGGCAGGTATTTCAAATAACCAACATTTTCCTTCAGCAACCCATCTAGTCACACATTGAAACATGTTGATACAATTGTGTTAAGCTCTCCACTTGTTATAACATAAATTACACTTGAACTGTTTAAGACATCAGCATGTATTACAGAACACATAAACGTGTTATGATTCGAGTCATTTTTGGCACATATTTTCTTCAAAAAATGCAATATTAGTCATTGTCCAATTAGCACTAATAAGTCACATGACAGTCACATGCTCACACGACTTGTGACACTTGATATTGTGTTGCAGCAAGTTCATCATCAATATCATCATGATTGATAGTGTAACTTCCAGACGTTGTTGTTGTCTCATCATCATCACGTGTGCTATTGCTACGGAAAGTTGGATAATAGTTACCATATGCTGGATTCATCACCCCAACGTGAGGATTAGCTAACCTAGATTGGCTGCCATTATGTGGAGGATATTGATAAGGTTGCTCCCTAAATGGAGTTATCTGCCCCTGACTGTAATTTGGATTTGAACCTAAACTTAAATAGTCTGAGTCTGGATAACTTCCAGTTGAGTCTAAATTCTGGCACCAGTTCCGAGTTCGGTTATTTCTTTGGTTCGGATAACCGTCTTTTACATTGTCACTAAATCCAACACTAGGTTTTTGTAAGTCTGTGGTTTTTTGTGTTAAAGATAGTGTCTTTGGTGGAATGTTTTTTACTGGTGATGATGCTGATGATGTTTTTGAAGATGGATGTCGATATGACGACTGAGTCTGACGTCCATCTTTAATTAGGTAAGTTGATGGATTCAACGTGTTAAACTGAAGTTGTAATTCTGAAGAAAAAAAAAATGACAGAACATTAGTCTATAACAAGAAATAACCTCAAGTGAAAGCATTGAAGATTTGATGTTTGACCAGTTACAGTACAGATAGGTAACAGATGTCACAGCACATAATATATGAACAATCAGTCAGATAGTTGTCCTATAATTTAAATATATCTAAACATTTAATACCCAGATTTGATTCTTTAAAAGCATGTCAGGTGGTTAGACAAATCAAAGCATGATCAATTAAAACCTAATGTTATAATAAATCTTTAAAACCATAAATCATAACTTATAGAACAAAAATGATCCATTGCTTTCATACTATTTAATGTCAATCATTCATAAATAATATATAGGACTTATTTTACATATTATATAATTAGCATAGCCCCTTGTGAATTTGTTATGATGATTCAGTTATAAATATTTCAAATATAAAAACAAGCCAAAGAATTCTATTTCAAACTATACATAACTGTCATGTTATAGGCATGCCTATTCTTTTCTCATTTTATTCCCTGTTATTGATTATTCATTTTAAAAAAAGATAATTTATCAATGTAGCTGTATACCAAGATTTCTGTAATTTGTAATAATTCATCAAAATATGACATATATTGTATAAGATGAAATAGTAATTTTGGTAATATATATTCTATAAGCAATAAATGTCAGTAAATAGATTAAAAGCACTTCAGTTCAAAAGGCTTAAAGAATAAAAAAAGGTTTGTAAAAATGAATTCAGATACAAGAAGCAAAATGAATTTACAAAGACTGGGCTAAAATGCATTTCTGAACCAGTCTAAAACCTTGAATGCCTGTTTGGTAGTTATTAAGCCCAGTCTAAAAACTGACCAATAAGAGGCCTTATTCAAAACTGGTCTTTCCACTGACTTTTATAATAAACATTTTGACTGGTTGTTTTGAAGCTTAGGCATTGATCAAAGAACTGGAAGGAGTATACACAAAATCTAGATGGTGAACATTCAGAATAGAATACATACCATGATTGTCCCCTTCTACACTACCACCTTTCCCACTATCATGACTTGTGGTCGTCTCCGCTGATGTTTCGCTGTGACTATCCTCACGTTGATGACTCACATTCTGAAACAACAACAACAACAAAATTAAAGAGATCGTAATGTTGAAAATTCCTAAGATGCTAAAACAAGCCGTGTACAGTTTCTACAGACAGTTTCATTAACAAACAATGAATTAAATCAGAATTGTAGAAACAGAAAGCAGATAAATGTATCCCTCTCTAATCTGGTTTAAAATTCACTAAAAAAGTCAAGTCAGCAATTTCGTTTCCCAGTCTCATTAGAATCATTAGAGACAATCAAGTTGTTCATACAGACATTGTCAAACAATCTAATAAACTGAAGGGTATCTGACTGTGTAACTTAGATACTGACTGAGTTTTTACCAAAGTATCGTATAAAACATTCACCGTCATCAACTACAGAAGAACTCAAATGCTAAAAGTCAACTACCAAAAAGTATACAACCATTTTCACTATAGGACAAGATTTTGGTCAGAAATTACAATAGCTATCATTCAGTTTCTGAGATACAAAAAACACATTATTCCACAGTAAGTGTACAAATATAGTATTTTTAATGATATAAACATTTAACAGACTCCAACAACCCCATAAACCAATCATAGGATTAAATGAGACAAAAATGTTAAATTAAGTAGTTTCTGGGACAGAATAATATTATAATGATATAAATTACAACAAAAACCCTTTGAAACAATCACCATTTAACCAGTAACCATTTTAGGTATGAAAAACATAATATTGGTTAAAACACAAAGTTTGTAGACCAATCTGGAAACATATACACCTGGTTGGTTGTTTTCAAAATTAATTAAAATATGCAATCTGAGACTGGTCTCTTGTCTAGGTTACTCAGCTTTTATTATTCTCCCATATACAGTCCTCCACCAGAAATATGAATAGGTTATAGGTTGTTACGTATGCCTATGGTTGAATGTTAAAAATCGTACAAATTTAGCAACAGTGACTTTGGAAATACATGATTACAATTTACAATTGTCCAGTCTGATTTACCATATTTGTGAGGGAGAAAAGATAACCCAGTGATTTTTATTAGCACAGTTTACATCAAATTATTAATATTAAAAGAGTGAATTTTACGAACACAAATCTTATTAATTTACAAATACCCGTACACACAGATTGTTTTACCTTATTTTTTCGAAAACGTACAGGTAATTTCTATGTATGAAAGTAGACAAGGATTGATGGTCATTCACTTATACCCATGATATCTGTTAAATACATTTTGTATTGTATTGTACAATTTATAACTCTTGGACCTATAGCTTAGTTAAATCAGCAAGCAGTTCATCTATTTGTACATTACCAAAGTAAGTCTCATTCTAGTGTGCAATTACATCTGCTACAGATTTGCAAAAGATAAAAAATACAACTAAGATAAGAAGTAAATTGTACTCCATCAGACACTGTTTTACATCTTTCAACTACTGGATTATAAAAGTACCTTCACTTTCTTATATTTATTTTCCTACAAGTAAACCACAAAAATTAAATCCACTTCCTCGAAAGAAACAGTACAAGTGACCTTAGAGGGTTCAAACTCACTAACCGTAGACTGAGTGATGAATATTTTATCTGTTACACTAACACGCCCAGACTGGAAACTGACCGTTGTCACAATTAAGACTTTCAAATATACACATTTAATAGTATACCCTGTAGAAATTGTAAGTAGATGAGAACACCAAACTCACCATAGAATTATCTGTGTGATCCATATATTTGTGAGGTAACTGTCCGTACTGACGTAGTATACTTGTAGGCTGACCATTCTCAGTTTCTTCAGGCATATCATTCAGTGTAGTCTGTCTACTTGGGAACATATTCTGTAATGATAAATAGAAAACTTTTCTTATGAAGAGCATGAACAAGTAATGCATGTATGATATACATGTAGGACCATTTACAGGGGCTTTCGACATTCATTCAATGACCCACCAAAAGTGAACTATTCTATGAAAAGCCTTTATCATCATTTAAGGCACCAGAAATTTTTCAGAGTACTAAACTCTTAGAACGACCAAAAGTTAAATCTTAAACTTCCAGTTGATAACTGAGTTGTCCTAAATCAATTAAAGTAAGCCTTGTTTTCTGTTTATAGTGAAGTATTACTGAATAGTACTTAACATTGTCATTGTTTATAAGAACAGTTTATACTCTAATATCAGAGTCAATATAAGGAATTTTTATGTAATCACCAGTGGCCTCTTGAGGTTATACATTAGTTATCACAGGAGATACTTCATGGTATTGATTGTAAACTCTTATACGATTCATCATGTATTAATATACCACAGATAGTAGCTCTGTTACCATTATTCACCATATAAGGACATTTGAGTAAATGTGAACTATTTATTTCCATTTTCTCAACTTTTATAAAATGGGTCCATCAAAGAGACCTATAAAGCATAATAAATGTGATAGCTAATGCTGAAGAAAGAAATGTCATAACTGAAGTTTCCGTCATACAAGATGTGATAGCTAATGCTGAAGAAAGAAATGTCATAACTTATAAGTTTCCGTCATACAAGGAAACCTATCAAAAATCTATAGACAAGAAAGACCGAAGTAGCCATCAAAGAAAATTGTCATGGTAAAAACACATACAATTCTTTTATATATTTTCAGGTGTTTACTTCCTCATAATTAATAATGCCTATAATTAGTCTAATAATTATTAAAATACAATAAAGAGAGGAAATCCCAAATGTCTTTGTTTATATACATTTCTGTAGCACAAAACATAACGTACAATTTATTTCATTTTTTTAACAAGATAAAAACCAACAAAAATACCCCACAGAATATAGACGAACAATCATTTGGTATGTGTCACCATTGATGACAATATAATACAAATGATGAATCAAGATGTCTATATGATTATTTAGATATGCAGTGAGCAATTAGTTTGATTTGTTAAGTATTAATCAGTTTTCACAGCTCAACACGGATTTATAGCTAACCTATCAATTATATTAAATATCCATTGTAACCTAGATAGGAAACCTCAAAGTGTTAATGATTCACTAAGGAACTGCTTAACCTATACATTGTTTATAATCAGTGAGACACAGGTATATCAGTGTACATGACACAGGTTTACGGTGGATAACTATACTCAAGCAAATAGTTGATTAAATTTCAAATCAATTTTAAAAACATAAACAACAAAAGAAAGGCTTGAATCACTGGCAGACATTTGATGTGGCTAAATGTATTGTCTCAAACATCTAACCACAAGGCTTAGACATGTAAAAATTGCGTCCATGCCATGTGGTTTCAAATCAGACAAAAGGTAAGTAAGATCACTGATATATCAATGTATATATAAATTAATTGTGTATCAATGATTAATTCCTCCAAACTGATTTGACCTTTATAGACTAATTAAAAAGATAATGAATTCATCAACTGGATCATTAATTTTATGATATTCTCTTTGAATGCTTTTAAACAACAGAATAAATTTACACAAATTTAAATGACTTTCACCCAACCCAAAGAAAATGGAAAAATCAAGGACTTAGTCATCTGACAAGATGTTAGTGGTAAATATATATAAATAAACAATAGATGAGAGAATCCAGTACCCCACCCCTTCATCCTAGATTGGTTGATTATCAGACTTAGCTCAAACTTTTGGCACTTCAAGATATCATTTGAACTAAACATTTAAATTGTTGCATTAAAATATTGAATATAAATATATATTCCCTGATCCCCGGTAACTCCTAATATCTAGAAATTCATTTTCATAATAACCGACACTATTATCAATTTACTTTCCATTTTGCACTCAAGTGATTAAACCCATGACAAATCTCTGAATTTAGCACATAATAAACTGTTACTGTAACTTAGGTTCCCATTTGAATCCTTAATTATATTCAACCAACCATTTTCATTTTTTTCAATCGAGACTAAAGCACAAAAGGTGAAAAAAATATCACAATATCTAAGTTACATTATTCAATCAAATTTCTCATCAGCAAGCTGCTGGATAAAACATACTGGAAAAAAAACATATCATAATCTCAGTATGACCCCTAGGGTACTCTACAGGCAAAGGAATTAATAAAATGACAAAACTACCCCCCAAACCAGCCATCAGTGACAACTCATCCATTAGTATTTTAACAGCTTTATTATCATTCAAATGATGTTATAGAGAAGAGAGTATTTTATGATAATAAGATGAGACCTATGCTTTGATTTGTAGAAAAACAATGTGACTTAAAGCCATCGGCAAATACGATCATAGTAAATTGATGATTGATTTAATTTTCAGTCCATTATATTAAGTATGCAATCTCTCATCATCACTGAGCCTCCCTTCAGAGTAGACAAAACACTTAAACAACAATCATGTCACATAATATCAAACAGATAAAGGCCGTTTTCTTAAAAACTTTGTCTGTTGCACACTAAGTATATCATATCCAGACATTGGACGTATATTAAGACATGAAGTTTCTGGTTTCCAGACAAACCAATTTGACTATTTTTCTGTGTAACCTAGACTTTAACTTGGTCTCGGTCAGTTTATTTCATGCCATTTTTTTCATATTTGAAATAAGTTTTGCCAACCTACCAACACAATATGTTTTTATGAAATGTTAGTGGCAACATTGAATTTTACTTTGCCTTATTCGAAGTTAATTTAGCATAGTGGTTTAGCAGTTTTGAAGCAATTAAGTTAATTACCTGCTTACAGAGATAGTAGAAGATAATTATCAAAAAAAAATTTACAATAATTTCACTTTCACAACAATACACAAAATTTAATTAACCCTGGATTCTTGTAAATGAGGAATCATGTATCTTAACTTTTTAAAAATTATTCATCGTATGAAAAAAGAATGCAAAAAACTATTAACTTTGTCATAACTCATAAGTTATGTTGATATGCCCTAAAAATGTTTTAAACATAATTATACAACAATGACATACTGAAGAAGTACTTTAAAAGGTCATACAATTAACATCATGTTTTTACTATTTTGTTTTTATTGTTTACCAATTATGTCAACATTGTATGTCAATGTACAACTGAAATTAATTGTTTTGTTAAAGCCTTCAACAAGGTAAAGGTGTTTAATTAACATAATGATGAATAGACGATGACTTTGACGATCAATTTTAAACAGTCATACTTACTCAACATAGTTTAACAAATCTAAGTTGAGTAATACAGACATACCAGTACATAGTTTTAGAAAGACAAGCAGAATAAAGGCACGAAACATTTGGAATATCAGACAAAAATACTTTAATCATTTTTGAATATAACAATAGCATAATATACTAATATTTGTTTTTGTACTTAAATGGAATATATATAATATGAATGCCTTAGTATTGTTCAATTCTGTTATATGTACTTGAGGTAAAGAAAAAAAAAATCTTTAAAAAATAAAGCTTTGATTATTCTACAAAGCACCATTCATGGCAACCAACCATCGCCTTATGACACATAATTAATGTACCACCATTGCAGAAAATAGAATTCTAACAATAACAATTTAAAAGATACTAAAAGATTATATTTATACATAATTGTTGAATTTTTCACAAAATACTGAGACAAACAGCCAATGATAGAATTCAAATATTTACTATTCACAAAGTTTACTATATCCAACATTATACTGGTCGACAACTGATAAAAGATTTCAAACCTTTTTTTTTTAAATTCTAATCAATTGAGATAGTAGTTTTGATATGGATAAATGATTAAATAATGTACTTAAGGTTTGTGCCATAGATCACCCTAAAATAGCCTTGTTTTAATCAATAAATTCAAAATAAACAAATCATGATAAATGGAGAAGACTGTTGTCCTTGAAGAAAGTTTTATGTAGGAAAGGAGTAAAACGTCAAATAAGTATAGTTACCACTGGTAAGCCGATATTTTGCGTTATATAAAAAAACTGAAAATGCATTAACTTATAATTTCTTTAATTAACTGATATGGCCAAAGTGTGAGCAAGCAGCTTCTATCCCTGGTCTACCTTTATACTCCAGCTGTCCAGCATACCAAAATACAAAGTTTTCAGTTTCCAAACCTTCTAAGTGATTTTATATTTTATTGTAAAATGTAAAGAATCAGCCTTGTAGGCACATTGTATTGAAAGTCATTTCTTTGTAGATTTGTTACAAGATGAGCTAATAAAGGAAAATCTCATTTACAGTGCGTAGGAGCGGGTTATTAGGGTGTGTAATGTTTGTGTCCCATTGTAATGGTCAAAGAAAGGTGATGTGGAGATTTGATAGTACCCGCATATTGTAGCTTTGTTAAAAGGTAACCAGGTATAGAAGAAGCTTAATGGTTTAAAGTCACAGTTACAGTTTCAAATTCCACTATAATTATCCACAAGATGGCGTAAAATCCTCCCTAGGTAATTAAAACCAAAGATGGTCAAAAGATTGACTTGAATGAAGTCATATACATTAAAAATCGGGAGTACTGTATGTGTTTATACAGCCTGGTAACTCTTATACAGGAAGGAAAGGTTACACAAGATGTTGACATTGATTTCAGCTTTGATACAGTGTTTGCTTGAGTACTGACCCGTATATCAAACTTATCTTAATTTGCCCGGGATCAAATATATGCCTCCTACCTTTCTGATTGAATTTTAAAGACCCATGAACACCGAGTTCTATTGGTGTATGCTTCGAGAACACATTGACACCTTATCACGTCTCTATGATACAGATCAAACTCAATCAAGCATTTTTTAACAATGATCAAAGTGATAATTATTTGTAAACAATTTTTGTCTTTAATTATATGTTTGTACATTAGCGTTTTGTTGATTTTGGTTAATCAGCAATGTCAATCAGTTAAACTTTGTATGAGTGTATTATGCTCCTTTAACTAAACGTCTTTACCCCTTTGTGTACTCAACTTGAAAGTTCATACAGCAATGATAGTTAATAGTCAAATACTACAATTAAGACATTGACACCACACCAGGAGAAAATGAACGCTAAATGGCAGCTTTTGAAAATGTTTCAAAATTTAAATCCTTAACTGTCAGGATAGATTTGATCAGTTTTAGCCTAATCAAAAGTGTTAAGGTTTTCCTAAAACACATTTAATGTACAGATAACATGAGAGATATTGATAAGTTAAAATAAAGATCTTCCTAAAAAAACTTTAATGTTAGGACAATTAAAAAAGGTATGAATTTAAATGATAGAAGTATATAATTGGCATTGAAATTTAATTTGGTAGCACATTGTGTATATTTCAAAGCCATCTCACTGCATTCAGAGCAAAGATGCAGAATTCACACCCTATCTTCCCAATGCAAAACCATCTACTTGAAAATTTATCTTGAATTAGTTTATTCTTGTAAAAATAAACCCATTAGCAAATACATAAAATGATGTTGTAATCATTAGCACAGAGAAGCTTGAAATAAGGACTGCTGTGTCATGGATGTGCAGGTTTTAATTTGAAGGTTTACAAAACTCTTTCATGTTAAGTCATTTGATAGATGATCACATAATGAATGATGTAGTCAACTGGATGTAACTTAAAGCTTCAGACTGAGGTAAAAAAACATCTTACATAGCTCCACCTATAGGATTAGTAATCAGATCAGAAAATACAATCTCTACATACAAATCTAGATCATTTGCAAATTGTTTAATTTGAATAATGTGAATATTCAATGTTGTGATTAAGTATGTGATATTTAAAACATGCAGCCTGTCTTCTTGTTGTTCATGGGGTAATTAATCAAATTATTAGTACACCGAAATCAGTACAAAAATTGTATTCAAAATATTTGAAGTCCACAAATTGCTGACAAATTGAACATTAATGTTTTTTTACCCAAAACATCAATGTATGAGTGTGCAAATATATAATAAGAAAAAAGCATGCAATCATTACTCAACTCACTCAATAATTTATAAAAATAGACAAATAATTTACATTAGGTCTAGAAGGTTCAGGGGATATGATTAAATCTTGTGATACAGTCTCAAGTTTATTGAATTCTTATAATGATAATTAATTACCCAGAAAATGATATAATTGGGACAAGTATGTAAGAAGTTAGTCAATAAAGCTGAACTACAAACCAATTGTGACACCATGATCAATGAATCAATTTATACCAACAAACTTAATTAAACCATGTTATTATTTTCATTCCCTTCAGTAAACAACATTGATAGGAAGTCAAAATAGGGACTAAAGTAGTTTGCTATAAAAATGTTATTATCGTAAATTGAACATATTTTATTGAAAATGTTTTTGATTTGTTTGCTAAATTAACATCTTACTCCTAGTAGTACTTTGGATTAAAATCTTCTATAAAGTTCACAATCAATCATAGCACAGATACTACACAACAATAACATTTTACAGACCAAACAATTTTCTCATTATTAAAATAATATATAATTATACATACCTTGTCTTTAGAGGTGAAATGTTTAAAATCACTGCTGGAGAAACTGTCAGTATCATCTATAGAGAAGCTAACCTCCTTCTTATTCTTCGCTTGAAGAGCTTCTGGGTAAATCCTATCATGTCCAATTTGCTGTGATGGTGATGATGGTTTTGCTCCCTGATTATACATAGTGGCACGCCCAATATTGCTGCTAGTTTTCCCACCACATTTATTTATGTCCTTCCTTCGTATGAGACAGATAACTGTGATTATAGTTACTGACAACAAACATGTGATGCACACTACTGTTACAACAATTATTACATAATTCTTCTTTGTGCTTTCATCAACAGGTTCTGATTGTGTAGCATTTGTATATTTCAGAGTCACTTGGAAGGATTGCCGAGTTTGAAGAGGAGGCTTGCCTTTATCATACACAGAAATCTCCAGGTTGAATATTTTGTCCTCAGTCATATGAACATACTTCACGATATAGAGTTTTCCGGAATTAGGATCGAGTGAAAATATTTCTTGATCATTGCCTTGGACAATGAAATAGATAAGGTTCTGGTTAATTCCATCATCTAAATCTTCAGCTGATAATGTAGCTATTTCATTATCTGACACTTCATTGAAGGCAGTGACAGAAAAGTTTGTACTGGAAGGAAATATAAATTCTGGTGTATTGTCATTAATGTCTTCAACTTTCACTACAACTCTTACAGTATTATTCAGTGAAGGTACACCAAAGTCTTTAACACCAACTTCAAAGTTGTACATGCTTTTCTCTTCACGATCAAGTTCTTTTGTTGTTTTTATATCACCATTAGCAAGCACATCAAATGGCACAGCATATTTTCCATCACTTTTATACTCTGGTGGCATGTAATATTCAAGTTTGTTATTATTACTTTGATCTTCATCAATAGCAGTCACAGAGTTCACTAATGTATTAGATTCTAACCCTTCAGAAACCTTAAACTCATACATACTCTGTCGAAATATTGGTTTCATATCATTGATATCAATTATATCTAATTGAACAGTAGCTGTGCTTGATCTCTGTGGCTTCCCAGAATCCTTCGCAACAACTTTGAATATTTTCTGGCCATATTTCTCACGGTCCAAAGAAACCTTAGCACGAATAACACCAGTGTTGGGTTCAGCTTCGAATTCTTTGGAGTCATCAGGATGAATGTAGTACATAATTCTACCATTCTCTCCACTATCATCATCAGTAGCACTTACAGTCAGTATTTCAGCCCCATAAGTGTTATTCTCTTCAAAAGCTTTGTTGTAAACATAAGTTTCAAATATTGGAGAATTATCATTTTCATCTTTGACCTTTACAATGAATGTTTCTTCAGTTCGAAGACCACCACCATCTTCACACCATACAGTAACATTGTGTTCAGCGATAGATTCTCTGTCAAGGTCATGCTGAACAAATATTTTATAATCATTGTTGTTTGACACGCCAGATAAACCAAAATAAGTGCTGTACAAATTACAAGAGACCTGACCATTGGCACCAGAATCAAAGTCAGCAACTTTGACAGAAACTATTGCAGTATCAATTTCTGCATCTTCAGAAACTTCAATAACATTTGGAGATAATTTGGTAACCAGAAAGATCAAATTTATCTGTGGAGCCTTATTTCCAATATCCTTAATTGTCAAGTAAACAGTTGCCTGAGAAGATGTGGGAGTTGAACCCTTGTCACTGGCAACAATGTAAATTGTCTTGTGAGCATTGTCTGGTTCATATTCCAACTTCTGAGCAACAGAAAGTGTTCCAGTATCCTCACCAACTGTAAAATGATTAAGAATGTAATCTTCTTGTTGTTCAGCAAGTGTATACATTACTTCACCATTCTTACCAGCATCCTTATCATCTGCTTGTAGAGTCACTATTGCTTTACCAACAGCAATGTCTTCAGTTACAGTGATATTTAGAACAGAATCTACAAATTCAGGTTTGTTGTCATTTTCATCAGTTATGTTAACATCTACTGTCAGAGTTCCAGTTCGGACAGGTACACCACTGTCTTTAGCTAAGATTAATAACTGAATTTTATCTTGTGTTTCACGATCAAGCTTTTCAACTAACTTGAGATTCAATCCAAGAGTGTTGTCAGTGTTTTCAACCACAAAGAGTTCAAAATTTTCATTTTTTGTACTAAAAGGAGAAAAGACATACTCAGTTACACCATTTTTATCTCCTTTATCTAAATCTACAGCAGATTTCAAAGGTAATGAGTTATCAATAGGTAAAGCTTCTGAGAGATTGAGAGTCATTCTCACTGGGTCGAATGTAGGTGTGTTGTCATTGATATCCAGTATTTGTAGAGTAACAAAGATAGAGAAGACCTCAGAACCTTTGTTTGTTACTACATCCAACTGATTGTCACACTGTCTCAGATTCTTACAGATATCTTCTCTGTCAATTACTTTGGCTGTTTTCAGTTCTCCAGTTGTTTGGTTTAAAGACACAAGGCCATCAGTGTTTACAGCTATCTGGAAATTGTATCCATTATCAGTGCCAAGATTGGATTCTGCTGCAATATTTCCTATAAATGTGCCAGCTTCAAGCTCCTCATTGATCTTAAATGTTATCATATCTACAAGGCCTTCAGGGATACTTCTCACCATGGCAACAAAACTTATCAAGATGAAGAATCCTTGAAAAATAACGTTGACCTTCATTTTTACTAAGTAAGTTGCTGGACTGGTTCAACAAAAAAATGTTGTCTGTAACAGTAATCTAACCTCCTGCGTTCATCCTCGATAATTGAAGATCTTTAACTTTTATCTGAAAAATAGAAAAAATATGAGTTTATATAGGTTGGAAGTTGTCCTGAATAAGACTATTATCATAGTATTAATGAATATATGTTAATACATCGAAAAAAGATAGAAACATATCTATCATATCTAAATGATCATAATCACCAAACCACACTAACATGTAGTTATAAATTCACATTAGCTTTTGAAGTCCAGTTTTCTATGAAATTAAAATTGATTATGATTTGATGGAGCACCCTATCAGCTTCACACATTTTTTTCAACAAGTATATCAGAAAAGATATGAACTCAACCATCTATCAAAAGCACAAAAGAGAACAATTTCCATTAAAATTCAACATTTTTTTACTAAGACTTTTCACCTTTACCTTGTGAAAGAAAATCTTAACAACCGATGAACTGACTTCACGATAACATTTATTGAGCTCGATCATATTAAACGCAGAAAGCTGTGAAAAAGATAACCATGTAATGACTCTGTTCCCCGGTATCTTCCCTTAATTGTGAACAGCAAACAAATTTCTCCGACAGTAGATTATTTTTAACAATCAACGTGTTAAGCTATAACCAAGCAAACCCAAAGAGCAGAATTGTTGGGTAAAGAATTATGACAAAGGTTGAGGATTTATACACAAATCTTTGTAGATAACAGTTGATTGACAATTCTACACGAAGCAATCAATTATGTGAGTGAATAATAAGTCACAGACTGCCACCTGGTGTTCAAAATAAGGGATAATCCTCAAATGACAATAGACGGGAGTAATATGTAGTCCTTGTGTTAAGAAACTCACTTTGGCAACAAATACACTGTATTTATAGGAAGACTATTCTCAATGAAGTGTTTGATAAGATTCATTAACATCTGATATCAACACGCAGTTTGTGCTAAAATAGTACCTCTACATAGTACCTCGTACCAAGTTTTACTTTTTTGTACCAAAAATCTACAATATGACTTGAAAAATGCTACAACGAATAGATTGAGAAGTTAATTATACTTGTGATGTTCATATCTGATTTACATACAACAGAATGGCATTCAGTATAATACTGGCTAGATATTGAATGAACAAAAGTGATTCCTGTTGAAATACAATGCATTGTTTGTACTTATTAATTTTACATGTATAGAGAATGCTTATACTTCAAAGCTTACAATACCAAGAACTATGACAGAAGAAGTAATTAAAATCCTGAATAAAAATCAATTGACACAATTATGTGGCAAAAGAATTAGTCCACACCAGAATTAATGAAATTTCGTTAAATATTCATAAAAAAATAAAAGATCCCACACAGTAAATACATGTATCACTTTTATAACATATTAAATTATCTCCCTTTGATGCAGCAGAAGTTGATTACATACAAGTAGAAACAAATGTGAACAAATCCATGTAGAACACAATACATCCAATGTTAACCACGTTTTCAGACAATTATGTTATAATCACACTGACAATGAAATGAGCCAAGCTTGAACAATGTGAGGACATGTCCACATTTCCGGTGAAAATATAACAACACTTTGATATGGAAACAAGTCTGTAAAATATCAGCACCCCATGATTCCGTTATCTCCATATAAAATCCTATCATGCACAATAAACACAGAATTAAGCAAAAATCTATTGGCCATCTAGCAGTGGGTCCCTGCTGATCATTTTGAAGAATATGATAATACCTTAGTAATGCTTTTAATCCAAGAAAAAAATCAAACCTAATCCACTTGTCAATATGGCTTTTATAAAATACTACTATTTGTCCATGATAATGGAGCATATTTTGCACAGAATATCATATCTTAAACATACAGATTTCAATGCACTTGTAATAATCTGCTTTGAAAAGTCATTGTACATAGCTGTCTTCTGTTTTATCACCAACTTGAATTTTTATCAGAGTTACAACAAGTTACCCGCAGTAATACTTGACAGGATCTTGCCTGCAAAAGTTAACTGAACGTTTTTTTTTCTTGACTTGGCAGTATTTCTGAGAACTAGGATTTAACAACTCTGTAACATGATGACATTACTGTAACAGTCCAGCAGAAGTGTTACTTAATTTACTATGAATCTCAAAACTACAAAAATTTTCAAAAACAAAAATCCCTGCATTATATCTTAGAATGTAAAATCAGACAAACTAACTTCATTCCGCCAGTAAGCAACAAAAAGTCCATAGTTTGAAATAATCCTGAGTTTAACTTAACTATCTCAGTGGTACTTCAACAATACAAATGTGAATAATTTGACAAGATAACAAGAAGTGTTTTATACAGTCACATAGTGTTATCTTTCCAGACTTTGATAAAGTTCTGAATAACCAACTGTTTTCTGTCATCTCAAACTATATGAGATAAACAAGTATGAACAGTAAAACCTGGTTACAGGGACCACTTACACTGGTAAAGTAGCCATATATGTCATGTATTAGAAAAGATTGATCTGAGAAACTAGTAAATATCTGTAACACATCAACAAATCATCATCAATGTACAACAGCTTGTTAATGACAAACATAGGAAATAATACAACAATGAAATAAAACACTCCTGTAGATAGTGATGAATTATAGATATTTCACTCACAAACAATGATTTATTTTCTTCACACTAATGTTTACATATTTTGTGTATATCCTATCCTGAGGAAACAAAACAATGTTTTTCTTCTGAATGATATGATAATTAAGACTATATATATATATAGACACAGACCAGACACACAATGTTAACATATATTAACTGATCAGACTTCAATAAACTGCTAATTTATCAAAATAGAATCAAATTATATCAACTCAATCTTGACAAAGACCTGCTGAACTTGGTGATCTTTTAATGCTATGGATAGTCACCACAAAATACACAAAGTTTGATCAAAAAACAGGTATAGGGTAAATTTAGTTATTTACAAAATAGATATATCATTCTATTATTAATACATTTTTTTTATTAATAAAACTTTACAATAATCAGATACTAAATTAAAATAGTAATAAAAATAAAAGGAAGTAAGAATTATATACAATTATTCAAGATAATTCACAGGCATGCTGCAGTATTAGGCTGTTTAATGAATGCATTTAATACAAATCATATTGCAAGTATTTCATAATTTAAATTGATTAACAACATGATTAATGATTAAATTATTGCTATTTTAATTAATATAGTTATAATTTTACCTTTCTTTGATCACATTAACTCCGGAAATTTGCACAAATATTATGTAACATTTACTCTAAATCAAAGCTACAAGTGTAAGAATTAAATTCCCATCACAATCCTGTTACATCACTATTACAGTTAGAATTAATGAACCAACCCAGGAATACATGTTTGTATACACATCTTTCTCATGTCCTTCATCAATTCACACCAAAAGTTTTTGAACCAGAAATTATACAATGCTCAAACATGAATATACACATAATGTCGTCAATACAGCATCATAATATCGTACAGTTAACTATTACAGCAGACGTAAGATTTCACAGCAGACGGAAAACACTTGTTTTGATACAAAGTTAACAACAAGTTGTATCAAAGTGAAAATTGAGAATGAATTAAACATATAAGTTACATCTAATGTTAAACAAATGTAACTTAAATAACGTGAATTAAGATGAGAATTTTTAACCCACCGCCTTTGTTTAACACAGAATTACTTGTTTTCATTTGTTATTTAACACGCACATACGTTTTGATGAAAATTATGGTTCACAGGCTGTGTTTTTTTTAACTGTAGGATTTAAATATTATGTTACAGGCTTATTTGTTTATAACCGAACATAAGCTAGATTTACTCTAGATATGAAATCATGAAATTACTAAGACATTAAAATGGAAAAGTTACACCAAAACCTTGACTTTTCTGCCGTGACTTTCTCACAAAGCATAATTATTCATGAATCTGGAAATTTCTGTTTCTATTTTATTGGAGGGAGGGGGCAATGCTTAAAAAAAATCTGCAAAAATATGATCCTTGAAAAAGATATCATCTTATTCATTGCTGAACTAAACACATACATACAATTATATGTAGTTAATTCAAATAAAAATCATCTTAAATATTTGGAAAAGTTTTTATTGAAACTGAAAATAATTCAACCTACCAATTAGAGATTTTTATCTAAACATCCAAATTGTGATAATTGTAGATAAATCTATATGAACTATGAAACATTAAATATTTGTTTGTGATTTGAACAGCAAGTGAGGGGGGGGGGGCAGTAGAGGAACAGGATTAAATCACTGACTCATTTACAATTTTGAATTGGATTAGTAATAAAAACTATTATCCTTTAATCACATTATAAACTCTAACAATTAAATGAACAAGATTATAATCCACAGATTCAGAAATAAAATCTTACATAGAATTGAGATCAGTACATAATCTCACACCATTTTTTATGATCTCTGATTGCCTCAA
Source organism: Lutraria lutraria (assembly GCA_964023205.1). NCBI lineage: Eukaryota > Metazoa > Mollusca > Bivalvia > Venerida > Mactridae > Lutraria > Lutraria lutraria. Next base: position 22,724,137 of record OZ026833.1, read on the forward strand.
TCAGCATGTCAGCTATGAGAAGAAAATCCTTCACAAGCTTGCTTTCTGTATTATATAAACTATGAAAACTGTAAATTACCTCAACACTTAATCCTTACTTGAGATGTAGGTATATACAAATTTATATATTTCCAGCAGATTTATAAATATTTTGATAAATTATACATAAAAGAGTGTAGATAATACTTCAGATTTAAATATATCAAGCTGTTGAAGCTCATTACAAATTCATTTTAAAAATGCTACATTTTCATCTGTTCAGAAAATTTATTGAAAAAAAATAATTTTAATATGCTAACTTAATTTTTTTCAATGCCTTCTGATATATATTACAACATTGAAATCCATATTACTTGTCATGGAAATTTATTTCAGGTTTAAGACGTATGATTTAACAGATATGTTTAAATTTTGTTCTCTGCGGGAAGTGTATTCATTAGAAATTACAAGTTATCATCCAAGCATAATCCATCGTATATAACATAAAATGACATGCTGATAAAATAGATTAATCAGAAAAAGATGGTATGAATATAATATCAGTGAAATATTGTAATAAATATATCTGATAGTGAAATATAATACTTAAAACATAAATAAAAAGTTACTGAAACATCTTAAATTGACAATTTCTTCTGTTTTCTCTTTCTGCAATTACCATTCATGTTTTACAGAATGTATTAAAAAAATAAAATAAAACATATTTAGAGTATGTTACCCTGGAAACAAAATTAACAAAATGAAACAAGAATACCCAATTTAAGGTTTATAATAAGATTTATGAAGTTTACAAGTACATGAGTACACCATTTTACTTGTAACTGGTAATTACAATTAATCATTCAATCCTATAAACAAACACTGAAGAGTTTCAATTTCAGTATAATTTCCAATTTTAAAACATGTTTATTACAATTAACGGTTAATCTACCGAATGAAATTTCCCATTCTTTGAATTTTGAAACCAACAAGCAAGTGATTTATGGTATATTTATTTGCTTCAACTTAATTTATAGACTATTGTACACTTCACAAATAAAATGTTTTGAAATTGAACAGTAAATATTGTTCATGAATTACAATTTTTATTTCAACAAGCAGAAAATGAATTAATAAAAATAAGTTTCGAAGTATTTCTACCATAAAGAAAGAATGTACACTCACATAAGATCATCATCTAGTGTAAAACATGCAGAAATATCCAGCATGAATTTGTACATACTTATAAAGAATAAGTCTACGTTTATAGAAAAATAAACAAGCAGAAAATGTAGAATAAGAACTCAATAGTGTGAAGTGTCTAATGTTTGGATGTACACTGTTATAAATGACAAAGAGGTCAAATGTAATGTAGTACGACATCAGCCGTAGAATTCCTGTATAACCATCCTTATGTTATGATAAATTCAGCTATCATCTTCAATCATACTATAATTAACTGTTCAAATACAACTTATCAAGCTACTGAAATAACTCGGTTGGCACTCTCCAAGCCAACTCTTTAAAATGGAGATACAAAGCTCTTCAGTGTGGAGTCACAAACAGCGGGACTATGAAGAGTTAACCTGGCTAAACTATTTATTTTTGAATATTTAAATGTCCTGTGGACTTTCAGATCTTTCATACGCTGAATTATGGATTCAAAGTTAATTTGAATTTTTTTTCAATACAAAAGAATTTTAATGTAGCTTGGAATGATCTGGTCGACCCCAAAACATTGTCAATAGCTCACTAAAAGTAAAATGTTTACATTTTGAAAAGTAGAAACACATTACAAATGGACAAATCAAACAAGAATACTGTTAAACTCTTTCATTAACACATACAAAAATAGAATTGAACTTACTATACAAAATACATGCCATATTTAAAATAGAGTATGGAAAAGTAAACACAAAGGTGACTTAACAGAGAAAAACACGGAACATGAAAATGATTGCCTTTCAAGTAAGATCCTTTTTACTGGAAGCACTTTGACTATGATTAAAAGTACATGAATTATCTTGCTCTCAAAAAGAACCAACAATACAAGCAAAGGAAACAAACTAAGCATTTTGGAAACGACCCTATTCAGGAGTAAACGGAATGAAATCATTTCTGATGTCCAACCACAAATAAAAAGAAATGTAGCTACCTTTAAAATGTGACAAATTTCATGAATGAAAAAATAAAACTATTGCAACAAAAGGATGTTCTGTTGAGAAACTTTTGACAGCAGGAATACAGATGTACCATTGTAAATTTAACAGGTCAGAGTTAATACCATGTCTTATAACCTATAATTTACATGGATCCCTTTTACCCTTAAACTTAAGGCTCCATGTATAATTTTTTGTATTTCAGAACAATAGAAAAAACTTTTTTTTTGTATTTCTTCATTGGTATAAGGTTCCAGCATTAAACAGTGGTTTTTGTCAGTGCAAAAAGAAAAAAAGAAAATGACAAACACATAGTTAAGAATACAAAATTACACACCCTATTGCATTTTCATACAAATTTGGTAGGAACTCACGGTTAGTTTCACAGTGTATAGTATATCAGCTGAGTGTTTGAATCAATAATTGATATTTATTACAATCTCACGATTATGAGTTTATGCTCCACTATGCATAGGTAATAAATTATATGTGTATAATAATTAAACATAGGTACCACACAGTCTTCAGTGTTAAACTTAGTTACATTTAGGTGTACTTTGTAATAAGTCAAATAATATGAGGGACCAATCTGAACCAATTGATTGGTGAGGCTAATTGAAATATTAGTAGCATTTACTCACGGGAAACAGGAATATATCAGAATTTTCACAATATTTTAGTGAACACATTATTGAACTGACCAACTCCCAAAATACCTTAATTTCGTACATTATATTGCATTTAATAAACAATTCATACCTTGAAATGGTAAACATCTTTGTTCTTCAGAAATATATAGTTACAAATGTACAATGAGTACAAATCAAGCAGTGATCCAGAAAATAACTTTGAATTAAAACACAACAGTAAACTGGTCACTAACAAGGTCCTATTACTTGTATTTTCCTAATGTGGTCATCGTGACATATTCTACTTGATAATTAGAATGTCATAATTTTGTTTACCGAGATAGTTATCTTAATTTTTATTACCTAATATATCATTGCCAATTGTCTAGATGAAAACTAGATACAACATAATAACAGAATATAAATTAAGATTTTTTCAGTTAAATATCGTAATAAAATATGCCAAGGGCAGATAATTTTAATGACGTTCACACATTCCATGTATTTAAGACTGTGATTTATGTCTAGTAAAATGTTCATTCATTAAAATAGCATAATAAAGATGTCGCAGAGTTGAAAGTTTGTATGATAAACATAAGTGCATGGTGCGAGCATGCTCGTGCATTTTTAACAATGAAATTATAATCATTGGGATGATAATGAGTGAGGTCTCCCTGTCAAAGTCCACATGATTTATTATCATTTGAAACCTATTTACGACAAACTTTTCCATGTTTATTACTTAAAGATGGGTACTTAAAATGTGGACGATTTTTCACGCCACTAAAGTAAAACAGACCTATAGAAGCCCCTTTAATGAGACCTGCATAAAATATGCTAAGGTTATAAATGCTCTTTGTAAGGTTTTAAATCAATTTTATATTTCTATAAATGTATAAAAATCACATTTACTTTCAAGATGGCACACCCTCCAAGTAAAAAAGATGGTAAAATTCATTCATTCAACAGTATTTAAAATTCAATGCTATGACATTAAGACAATTTCAAAAGAACACAGTGGCAGAAATTTGTCAGTATTCTAAAGTAAATGTTTGCAAAATAAACAGTTTTAAGTGTTTTTCTAAACACAAAAAGGTGAAAATTTCAAGAGCACTGGGCGTTCAGAATGAGAAAATGTTTAACTAACTCTAGCAATTATTGACAATGAACAAAATTGTTTATTGAACAAAAAGTGCTTGACACATACTGAGACCAGCATGTATAGGAGACGACATCCACCACTTTGTCAAACTTGTTGAATAACACCATGGACAATCAGTATATTTTATGTATATGTTCATTGAATAGGTAGTGAATACACCAAGACAATATAGCATAAAACATGACAATTAGTCATCAATTTATTGTTAATAGAGAAGAAAAAACACAAGTTATTCTCCACCATCAAGATAATTAACAATAACTTTACAAGCGGATGACTTTATTATACATCAACAATTATGTATAAAAATATATCAATTGACTGATTTTAGCTAAAAAAGAATATATCTTTTGTTGTTACAAAATGAAGAAACCTTATAAACTCAGTACAACACTAATATAACAATTTAAGTTGAAGATACTTCCAATAATGATCAGGTCATAAAATACCAGTTCTTAGCACAAGATAACTGTGACACTATTAATGTTGGAAAAACACATAGGTATGAAAAAAGTATGTGTTTTTGATGCACATAAGAAATATGATAAAATCACTGACCTAAGGTTACATACAGCATGTAGCCATGTACACTAAGGTGATAAAAGCTATGTAATAATTATGTCCATATATTGACATATTGGTATGTTTTTGATTGATATGAAAGTTGTCGATGATAGACAAGTCAATACAATAAATTCATCAATCAAGCCAAGACAGATTTTATTATTGATTTTATAAGCATCCTTGACAATTCTGGACAAACTTATATGAAAGATACTATTGTGATTGGAGCATGGTCAATGATGTGCTGTCCACTATGATTTGTGTTCATATCCATCAACCCATCTTTTTATGTGTTCAAAATATCTTCAAGATCAAAAGCTATCCAAATTAAGCAATCAATACAAAATGTATGTAAACTGTCATTAAAAACAGAATATTACCTAAAACATGACATAGGTATTTTTCATGTTTTATTATGCTATTGAAAACAAAACCTTTAGACTAGACTACATGTTTACTAGATGATTTTATTATCCATAGTGTGAGGAAGGTGATGCTTTCAATAATTTCATAAACTGAGATCTTGATAACAAAAAACTATCCAAACAATAAAGACATTTAAATTTCAAATTTCAGGGTTTAAGGGTCAACAATATAATGCCATATTTTATTACAAATAAGAATCAACAGTATTTAAATATCACCATGAATTGAGAATGAAATAAATAAATTCACAAAAATATCAATTTGAAAGTTTTATTTGCAAAGTAGTGATTAATCAACAAAGTCTGGTGAATGTTTGTGATTCTTGCGTGATTTTGCACAACAACAAACAAACAATTATGATTCAAGAGAAAATCTACAAATCATCGCAACAAACAAGGTTTCTGAGACAAAAACAATTAATATTAAAGAATAACCAATTTTACATTAACCAAATTTTACTTTCTAAATTTTACTTTCTATTAATCATCAGGTTTTTATTATAATTTTATTTAAATCAGGAACAGTATAGTTTGTAAGAATAGCCAAATTTACAAAGCCTTGCAGCAATAAGGATGTCTAAAATAATTTAAAGCCCAAAAGGTAAAAACAAAAACTGAAAACATGAAAACCAATCCTTAGCAGGACAGTTAAAGAAAACAGACCAAGAAATTCCTCACAGTAAAACAATATGGCGTATAAATGGTTAATAAATCAGAGACTTTAAAGTATGGTACCATATGATCACAGTCAAAATGCCTCGTCAACCATGTAAGCAAAATATATCAATTTTCTGTAATGAATAAGACGACTAGATAGGCAAAACATTAGCTCTTTGTTGAAAACAAAATATAACACCAAATGCAAAAATATATGTGCATGCATTTAGACACAATTAGCACATACATGTATCAGAAATACAGCAGTATATAGTCATTGACATTTCAGCATAAAAGCCAAACACTTGTAAATAAAATAACACAAATTCACCTGCATTTATAATATCTATAAAAAATATTAATCTGAAATGTTGATCTACAAATTTCTGCGTTTACATATTTTGTATCTTCTGCATACAACATTATAATAGTAAAATTATTGTATATTAATCAAGTACTACACTAAAATACAACATGCAAAATAGTGCTCAATACTATGATGACAATTTTAAAAAAAAACATAACATATCACATTTATTATATGATGTCCCTAGATTTAACAATTTCCAATCCAACAAAACAATTAAAACAAACAAAAAATAACTCAATAGAGGCAACCAAATTTATATTAAAATAAATTTAAGAAATATAATATTTACCTTTTCTGCTAATCCAAAGTTATTTTATTCTGTCACAAAATGTTTTCAAAATCCACTCAAATAAGTGTACTATGAAACAAATATTTCATTTAGAAAAAGTCACCATAAAATATGAAACTAGTTCTTTTTTTATGAAACGTTAAATAAGAAGTATCAATATCTGTAGACTTATTAATCCCGAAAGTTCATGTACATGTATAAATGATTAACACACTGATCAGTCTCTCGTCTTAAACTCAACTGAGCTTCAAAAGTCCCATGTGTTCAATAGCATGCCGTAAAGATCCTATTTGAGTGTATCGAATATCCGAGGCAAAGCTAACCTATCATATTGCAGCGTTAAGTCTCAGTTACATTTGAGTGCCTCTCTCATACAACTTGTAAACACCTAGACCAACAGTACAGTGACCAAACTGTCATTATACACCACTAACTACACTATTGTCAATTCATTTAACGTTATACAAGAGCGATCGTTCCACTTCATAGGCTGCTGGTGTTACATACATATCTGATTGGCAGATTTTTGGAGATGATAGTAAGATTGAAGATGTAGATTTTGTCACTAGATACACCATTGTCAATGGTTCAAGTTAAAATATGGAAGAACAAAAAAAGATGTGTTAATGATAATTATCTCCTCACACCATATAAGGAAGTCTAAAACAAACAATCATATAAAAGGTTCAAATTGAGATAAAATCTACAAATATCCACAAGTTTCGCAACACATTTGTATCATTTATCACATATTTTTAAATATTTGCAAGAAATTTAAAGTTTCAATTAGTTATCATTGAGTGCACAAAAAAAATATATTAACTAGTTGGAATATATTGCTGAAAAAGTCCAATCTTAATTTTATAGTTAAGATAAGAAAAGTGCTATTAAACAAATTCAAAGACTCAAGTTTCACTGAAATTGATTTTTAATAATTTCAATCTTTTACATGACTTTTCATAACAATTCAGTTTATCTTAAAATTTGAATATGTCAAGAGTTAATAATGAAACTGAATAAATTTACATAATATCTTTACTTCGGTAGCAAAATTTATCATGGTTTAAAATTACCATATTGACTATATTGGAGATAGCTGAACGATAAAGTGGGTAGGCTATACTGGAGTATTTCATATCTCAATTCTGATTGGCTGACAGAACATTATTAATCCAGTAGCGATGTTACCAATAACCAATAAATCAAGAGATAGCTTATGAATATTAATGAGGGAGAAGATGAGAGATAAAAGTCAACATAATGATAATAAGTAATAATTGCAATTAAGAGCAACAACAGTAAATCTGATTATCTTACTAAACACCTTGTCAGCTGATAAATTGGTTAATTTGAAGGAATAATCCCAAACAATTATCAAAACAAATATCATAATTATATGAGACTTGACAATTGTAGTAAGTCTTCATAGTATTTGTTTTATACAAAATTAATACAGAAAATATTTATAGGTATCCATTGAACATTGCTAGTTGTTTCTATAATTTTGTAAAATAAATACCTTAGCAACTGATTTTTTTTAATGAACTTCAAATGAACTTGAGCAATTAAAAATGATAGAGTTTGTTTTATATCTAACACAATTTTTCTATCACATTGTATAATGTTAAATAAGATATACATACAAGTAATGCTTGTATTACTATAATTGGAGGCTAATCTTTCATTGAACACTAATCATTAACCAAAATGAGACTTACAATGTGGTGATGAAATAATGAACTGTGTTTTTTTCCTCTGATTCACTTTAATAATACATTATTCACCAATTACTGTTGTTATATTTTTAATAAATGTCACCATTATCATAATTCTTCAGTATAAGAGTGTGTATTTGATTGAGGTAACATCTGAATATGGTCAATATGTATTATGTAATGTATGTTTACATACAGCAGAAATGTTCAATAAACATACATCAGTATTATAATATTTCCATTGAAAAAAATAAGAACAACCGCCATCTGTCTCATAGCGGCTAGATAATAAAACAATGTCTATTTGTATACTGTATGAAAGCTAACAAACAAACTATGGTCAACAATAGAGCTTTTATTTAGAGTTTATATTCTATTTCATTTCCAAGATGTTTCATCTTTGAATATGATTAGTCAAGTCTGGACCATCAGTCAGCTGACTCTATACAAACAATAATGATCATCCATATCTTATATGAGAATAGATGACAGATTGACCAACAGATAATAACATTAAAAGCTAACAATTAGCCCTATTTCTATGTTTTAAGTCTATAAACATACATTCCTTCAGGTCTGTCCAAAATTTATAGTTATCAATATCCACCAGGCTAAAGCCCTTTTTTCAAGAAAACTGCATTTTGCATAGTTTGCAGCTGAATATTATGTGTTTATAGTACATTGCTTCTTCCCCCATAATCACTAGAATTAACCCCTCTAATTCTGAGAAATGGTGTATGATGTTTAGTATATAAATATCTGTGACCATTTACATGTAGAATAATAAAAAGTAAGACAAACAGTACCAGAAGTAAAACAAATAATTATGATAAACACACAGACAATAGAATACTAGAACATTAGTGTACACAGCACACGTAATATAACAAATTAATTTAAACAAAGCACTTATATTATGTACAAACAAACAGACAAGATGACATATTAATCACTTCCCACTATATCTGTACTGTTATATTTTGTTTGCTTTTGCAACAACTTTGTGTGAAAAACAACAACAAAATTATACAAAAAACAACAGACCAGAACCATTAATCATTAAGCTATGAATAAATGGTAAAATAATAGTATCATGATAAAGCATTATTATAATGGGCATGACAAAAGTTAAGTCAGAGCAGACATCCTGAAACAATATGAAAAAATAATAATGCAGAAACATTAGACTAACTACAATGTACCTAATCCAAAACAACAATACATTTTTACATACAACATTAATTATGTGTACATGTAAATAAACAACAGCAAATTTTGTGTGGTAAACTTTCATCTATTATCTGTGTAATTAAAGAATTAGATTTCATGATAACAAAATTATTCTTCTTATTTAACTTTCCTCTACCAACAAAAAAGAGAATAAAGGGATTAAAAAGATAAGAAGAAAAGGTTAATCACATTATGACTGACTTAAAACAGATGATAATCCTCTGATCCGACAGAAACAAGCACATATTTGATGATTTTTATCTTGGATTTTAGTATTATAGTCAAATACATTCCATGATTATGTAATTATTGTGTAATAATAGCTTGTAAGTTTCCAATCTTCTATGTTGATCAATAAACATTCTGTTGATAAGTTATTCTTGCACTGAAAATGAAAGTAAAGTCTGAAGTTTACTGAAATCATGTTTCAATATTATCAACACTTACATGGCTTCAAAGTCAAGTATCACTGGATATCATACAACCATAATGTTTGTCATTATATTATCAATTACTTGTACGGTGAAAGTCATAGTACTGATTATAGATGATATATTTGAGCAATACCTTACATGGCTTCATGCAGTCTCACGCCTGTCTTGTGGTAGATAATTTTTATCTAAGTACTTGTTATTCAGATGTCCCATTTTCACTTTAACCCATAATCTGAGTATCACATCCTGAAGAAGAAGACAAATCTTTTGTAAATTCAAGATGTTGTTTTTAAATTTCATTTTGTTTAAAGAAAAAGTCAACAATAAACTATTTCTATCAATTCAGAATAAACCAAAGCATGCAGTGGCTATAGATAAATAAATTGATGCAAGCGAAATAGTATTTAACAAGATGTGTTTTCAAAACACAATGCCCCCTCCGGATGACCTTGACCTGAAAATGCACGGGTCCTGTAAAGGTTGTCATGTGGAACCAACATATGAAGTTTGATGATTGTATGTGGAAGCGTTTTGATATTATGGGCAAGGTTAAAGTTTGGTACAGATGAACAAAGGGCCATAAATCTGCCAAAAATGATCAAATCACAAAACCCCTATAAGTTGTGCTGGGAAACTTGGTGACAATAGTTCTATCAAAGTTTGGTCAAAATCCTTTGAGAAATTCAGGAGAAGTTGCAAACAAAAAAGTATTTCTCTATTACATATGCACAAAATACATGTAAACAAAGGGCCATAAATCCACCAAAAATAATCCAATCACAAAACCCGGAATATATATGCTGGAGTTCTTGGTGACAATAAGAATGAGGAACCAGACATATGAAGTTTGATGATTGTAGGTGGAAGCCTTTTGATTTAATAGACAAAGTTAAAGTTTGCTACAAACAAACAGACAGACCAAAAACAATTATATACGATTATATACAATTATATGATACGGGCATAAAAATTCAGAATAAATTTGATTCACTTAGTACATTATGTTTATAACACTACAGTTGGATTTTAAAAGGTATGGTGTCATCAGAAGCAGACTTAGCATCATTATAATTACCACCGTCATAGTTCACATCATCATCAACATCAACCTCTTCATCATTATCATCATCTAGATCTTGTCAATCATCATCTAGATCTTATCAATCATCATGTTCATTCTAAAAAAAATCAACATCAAGAAAAAGTAACTATTTATTATGGTACTTATATTGAAATAAATCAAAGATCAATTAAAATGGTAGGCGACAAATAAATAAGTATTTTTAATAACAATATGCACAATAATTCTTTGTCACCTATCAATTGGATTAAAACCAAAACAAGTCAATCACAAGTTGGTCTAAACAGTTCAAACAGAAAGCATAAGTCATTTTCCCACGTACGTTGGGACTGAGGATTACTAAGTTCAAACTAAAGTTAGTATATTACAATATAACTTGGATTATCTAATCCATAAATATAAACATACAATGACAATATGAGAACTTACATTATATGAGTATTACCAGTAGAAATGTCTGTGTCTATAGACTGACTGTGGTCACACAGTACAAATCAAAGTACTTAAAGTACTGATGGAAGGTGATTTTATAATGAACACAACCTTTAACCTATCACCTTTGCTGTTAATAGCTTGTTTGTTGCTGGTTGGAACATACAGAGTGAAAATTAAAGAATTATGTTCTGTTAGGACACAAGTTATACATGTACAACCCAAACAATAAATCTCTCTTTGAAATGGACAGGGGCAAAAACAAGTTGTTATTTAAATCGCGTCTGTTATTTAACCACATGGTGTGTATGAATATATAAAAAAGAGCGGAGTCTTTATAAGAATAATTAGCAATACTTCCTACTTCTCATACGAAGAACTATTTTCTTAGGGGAAAATAGGTCTGGTGACGTCCATCTAACAATGGTCTCGATTGGATACTTACTTAGATCTACATTTTGGTCAGAACATAGATAAGTCCCCATTCAAAAAAAAACAAATACAAATATGTTATCAAACATCAAAACAATGAGATATTTTTTTAAATATTGATTATCCTGATCAAAGTTTTGAGGATATTTTGTTTTAATTTACTTTGGTATACAAACTTTAGGATGTATATAGTCTGATTTACTTGAGCCTCACCAAACTACACTGTATATTGTTTTGTGTATGCGTTTGTTGTTCTTGGGCTCATGCAGATAGAAACAGTGATATAGGAATACAATAAATCACCTTCCAAAAACTAATATCTAGTAATACTATAATCAAATTCAAATCTTATATCAACTGTCAACACAGAAAAGGCAAAAATTAAGGCAAATGATTACAAGATTGTATGACAAACAAAGTAAGACCTACTTTCTCTGATTTTGAGCCATTTCTTTCATAGTAATAATAAAACATGGTATATTCAATGTAATATGTAAATTATTCTATTACATGAAAGAGAAAGGAAAAAAGGTCACACAGACATATTTTTTAAAAATTAACTTCCAAGTGACATCAGATTATATCACAATTTGTCAACCATTTGTTTATATAAAATATGCAACATTGACTTTTCAGTAAAATTGACTAGTGACATGAAAAAAACTTTAGAAGATAAAATAAGTTGTATAGAATCCAAGGTATACCCTGTTTAATGTCAAAATCCAATGTAAAAGATATAAACTTATATACAAGCATATTAACTTACCACAGTCAAGGTGAATACAGTGCACCTGACATGTTACATGAATTATACAAACACTGAATCATGTTAATAAATGAAATAAGAAGGAAGACAGGTGAACTTCTTATGATAAAATCTCTGAAGCTTCCGAATAATTTGAAATAATTTATTCAAATACAAAAATGCAATTTTTATGATAAATTGATAGTATTGTGCTGTAAGGTATTAATTTCAATATGCACAAGGTATCTTAAATGATTTAGTATTTTTTTATACTTTTTAGTAGTACATATAAATTTTAAGACATCATGTTATGTAAATCAGGTGAACATTTATCCAAAGTTTACAATGTTGTGGCGAGAAATTATTGCAAGACAGCTTAAGTAAAGAATCAAATTGTTGTAAAAAAACGACTTGTTTTGCAATAAGTTTTGATATTGATGATAAATCAGGATCCTATGTTTTATTTTTGTTGATAGAAGAAGCTGGTCTGTCATGGATTCATTTATAACTCTTGGACTGGAATAGATTCATTTATAAATCAATCAATTCCTGGGATGATTTGACAGGTTATCTTGCTTGAAATGAGGAACTGAGCAAATAAGGAAATGATGACCAATTTTTAAAAAAAGTTCTGATTAAGTCACTGCTATAAGTGAACAGACAACCTGGGTAAGCACCTGTCAAAGCACAGGTAAGCACATGTCAATGCACAGGTAAGCACCTGTCAAAGCACAGGTAAGCACATGTAACATCTCATAAGAGTCTCCTGTTTAGTTAACACTGGTGCTGGCTGGTGTACATGGCATTGTATTTTCTACATTATATTTTAAAGATTTTTTCTTATATTTTATGTATTTCACCATGTATCATGTATCATAAATGCCAAGACAGAAATAAATCTATCTATCTTTCTCATTGAGAAGTGGAAATAACACAAGAAACAAGCACCATACAATATTGTTAGCTAAATATAAAGTGTAAGGTGATTAAAACATGAATCTAGACACACTGAAATAGAGAAGATTATAGGGTACTCCAGAAGCAGGTAATCTTGTTATATATCAATATAAAAATCCTGACATATAAATTAATTCTATTATGACTGTCACTAAACCACTTCAAAAAAATATGTTTACAGTAATCTGATTAACAATCTATTAATCTCTACTAAATTGGCCGTCAATTAATCGAAACTTTAACCAAGGATCTAAAACATTATCTTTGATGTGTCACTTAGATTTGGCAAAAGATAGATTTAAGTTCATACATCTGTGCATTAACTAATTCATTATATAAAAAACCTTGTGGAGTTCACTGAAAAGTTGGCATAAAAAATGATTTTAATTGCTTGTGTTGGTATTTCAGTAAAATTATTTGTAGATTGCACATCACTAAAATCGCAAGTTAGTGCATTTTGGGATAAAAATTACCTACTTATCAACTACATAAATCACATTATATAATTAATAAATTGTGTATGGATACACAAATATAAACAGATTTAATTTTTATCAACATTCAAACCCTATTTACATGGAGATGTTTTCATTTTGAACTACATGATATTTCAATAATTGATAAACTTTTCTGATATAGTAAAGATTCAAAATTGATATATCTAAATGGCAATTTTTTATTCTTGAATTCATAACTTGTACATAGTGTTGACAGGATGGTACATAGGTGTTGACAGGATGTGAGAGGATAAAGCATTTAATATACAGCATATTTATATAAATTACATTAATAAGTTGAATGAATTCTGAAGGTGATTTATGATTTAAATAATAATTAATTATGCTTTACTTGAAATCTTAAATTTTCAATTCTAATGATCTCATCCGATTGTCTTGTCACATGACTTAAAATGTCATCAAGTGAAGTAGTTTTTATCTAATCAACAATAAAACGTATTTGTTTCAAAAACAAATTTGTAAATTTTCCTAGGTTTTTCATCAGTTATCAATAATATTAGAGTTATATACTGGCTTGGGTAGTTAACCTAACAAGTATATCTGGATTCAGATCCAATACCATCCTTATTCTCCACAAGTAACTGCCATGTTGTAAACTTGAAGGTTCCTAGATGGAGAACAGATGGATGAAGATGTGATGTTAACAACTACATGATTCTCTCGGAGAACATGAGCTGAGCCCAGGGTTCAAACTCACAAACCAGAGAGAGGTCTGTAGATCCAATGAACTACCTATTCAGCTAAGCAGACAGTGAGGACAAACATTTATTTAGGGTTCAGCAATTATCAAATGAAGGCCCTAATTAAGAAGTAGGAACTTTTAATGATTTTTTTAAAACTTTGCAAGAAAAAATTCTATAAACTGTTTGATCTTTTAAAACTTCATCATAATTTTTCACAAAATTTATCAACTAATAAATATGGTTACCACATTTGAATAATCAGTAAATTAGTAAATGTTTATCTATTCATCAACTATAAAACATAAGCTTATCAAGTGTCAAGTGAAATAAATGTTTATGTTAAACCTTCTGGTTATAAAAACTCTCCAGGGTGGCATGAGGTGTGAGGCATTAGAATACAATCATTGTAGCAAGACCCATTATATGTCACTATAAATATGTAATTGTACTTCTGTAAGTGGCCTGTAGAAAACCTATCTCCACTTATTATAGTGACAACATGATACTTAGCATAAAACAAAATAATTTATTGTTAGTATCATCACTAAAACTTAGTCTGCAAGCAGAACGTTTGATTTTTTTTCAAGATTACATATTTTGGGGTTAAATAGAAACAAGAGGGCAATGATGGCCCTATATCGCTCACCAGATAAAAAGACTTTTAGATAAAATTATCATGAGCTTTTGTAAAATCAAGTGACCCGGGGGTGGGGCTTATTTTGCCCCTAAGGCAATAATTTGAACAAACTTGGTAGATGTCCACCAGACAATGCTACATACAAAATAAGCTCTAGGCCTTAAGGTTTTGGACAAGAAGATTTTTTAAATTTTCCTATATAAGCCTATATGAATCAAGTGACCCCTGGGGCGGGGCCAATTTTGACCCTAGGGCAATAATTTGAACAAACTTGGTAGAGGTCCACTAGACAATGCAATTGTTGACGCACGCACGCACACACACACGGACGACGGACATCATGCGATCACAAAGTACTCATGGTGAGCTAAAAAAGTATATTAAATAAATGAATGTTCACCTACGAAACATGAGGTAGTGTCTCAAATTAAAAGATGTAAAGTGCAGGTATATGCATAAGATAAAAAGAAATAACAGTTTCTGGCAAAAAATATATCAAAGACCACAAAGCATCAATAGATTGTTGTTTTGTGACTATTATACATGAGACAACACTGGCCTATCTTCACATGTTCTCAAACCTTGCATGAAAAACATTTTCAAATTCAAGGGCAGATAACTCAAAAACAAGTTTGCCAACCCCAATTCTTTTGGCTTAAAATGTTTCTGTTATATGCTATGATCATGCAGTTTAAAAAGAAAATCATGAAAGAGTTTATGTTTTCCATATATGTCTATGCAAACTGTAGCAAATGTCTTTAAAAGAGAGGCTATCAACTGTATAGTGTATAAGGTGCCCAAGATCTGATTATTGCAGAATTCATCTAACTTTAATCTGTCTTAATTAACTTCAACTTACACTTCCATGATTTGAGAAAAATGTTGATTTTCCTCCACATATTAAGAAGAAGTTGCTGGGTAAGTTAGTACTGGTTACATTACTGTCCAGGAAATGGCCGTTGTACATGACTGAAAAATTGTTGAAAAAACGGCATTAAACCCAAATAAATAGATAAATAAATTCAACTTCATACTGATTGGCTGATTATCTTAGTGTTGGTTGACCAACAGTAATTATAATTATATAGACATAATAGTTGTGTCCTAAATGTTATACATATAAGAAGTAAGGTACATGTAGATACTGACAGCCTAGATCAACCTAGACTTCATCTTTCTACATGTTGGAACACTCAAATTCTTTTTTGTACATTTTTCATGTTTTTTCAATCCAACAATTATTTTTATTGAAGTAAAGAATGATATTTTGTAGAAAAGATAAAAGTCTACTTTAGTTATATCTCATGAAATCAGAGATAGAGTCCAAATTCTTCTTATTGTTGTAAAGTTTCAGAATTTCATATGATGATAAAATGCATTACTAATTGTTGCCTGTAACACTAGTCCACAGTACATTAAACAAACAGAATTCACATCTTTTTATAATCATTTATCTTTTTATCAAGGGAAACATTTCACTGGATTGTATTTTTCTCTTTTTATAAAAAGTCAATCTATTTCCAAAGCTGTATTGAACTGTACAGATAAATTTTTCCAACAACTGAAGACCATCTCTATGGTGACGGAAGTACGGAAATTAAAACAAAAGGACCAGATGTATCTAAGGTGATAATCAGAAACAGAAATGGACAGACTGTGCTGTAAATACCTTTTGATTGTAATCAGTCATTTTGTAGCCAAAAAGTTGTTTTTGAAATGTTTTAGATGAAAAGAAACTGTAACATTAAAGTATTGTAGGGTTTCAATTTCACAGGAGTGTGTTAAAAAGTAATCTGATTGAAAATCTAGCTAGAAATGTAGGCGAGATTCATACAACATGAAAAAACAAGTGATGCAGTTAAAATCAACAATACAGTGTATAGACATAGCTAAAATCTTACCATGAATCTAACAAATTCATACAATATAACATCAGTATCAGGATCATTTATAATATCATTATAGAAAAACAATCTGAAAATAAACATTTAAAAATTGCTAAAATTTGAACTGAACACCAATGGTAGGCCTAGGACAAATCACCCGAACCGTACTGTACAATGTATAACACCACTGATAGACATATCCCTGTAAACTGTATGGGTACCAATGTAATGTAAGATTGTTAGAAACTCATGAATTGTATTATTGTACCCTCTGAGCTTAAGAGAGCAAAATGATGAACATTTAGTAGACATCCAAGATGTTACAATTAAGTCCCAATCTATGTCAGTACACAACAAACAGTCCCTTGTTTATAAAACTGAACCAAATGGTGCAAATGAATAGAACAAATATGTATTCATTGAAAACTTTGTCATTCAATATTTCATTATTTGCTATCAAGTTTCATATTAAACATTAGTGTATAGATACTGAGAGTAATAACTAAACAGGGGACCGCAGCAGCCTTGCCATTCAAACATGTACTTTCAATATTGACCCTAAACTAAGTGGATATGCAAATTATTATAAACATGCGGTATTTTAAAATAAACACCAAACACTATGTTGCCTTTGATGTTTGACTTTGGTCGCATATGGGTGTTGATGATTATGATCCGTGTAATTAGATTAGTGTTGGATACAAGGACATGATTCAGCATTTTGAAGGAAATAATAGAAACTATATTTTGGTCTGAGTCTGATGGCTATCAAACCTGATGAAACAGGGACATGGGATCTATTTAATAATTAGAAACCATGTATCAAGATGAAGAGATAGTTTTTGTATGGTGATTAACTGTAAACCTGGTTGCCATCTTCAGGATAACTGAACATAGTCATCTTTTTGTCTGTTTGACCTTTGATCTCATACATGGTCACAAACACTGAATAGAACTGAACATTCTTAAACTTTCGACAATATCAGCCTAAATTAAAATTGTCTAATTTCTCACAAAACACAAACAAACAAAAAAGGCAATAATGAAGCCAGATAAATCTACTTTAAAATGTGAACAAAGTTCATAACTGTTAAGCTCATACTAAGTCCTCATTTTGGGTTTCATAGCAACTTAATTTAAAACTGGAATGTACCCAATATTTTTTTATACTGACTGACCGAAACTTTTGCACTAAATTACTACATAGGTCAATGTGTAATGTTATGTCCATGTTTTATTTCATAAAAACATTAATTAACTGATAGCATCAGTTTTCAGATACTTGTTTTACGACAAGGCAATTGGTCATGTGACTTGTCTTTAATAGTTAACAAAGTGTTAAGGTACATAATAAATCCTATAGATATAAATCAGCTGATTGCACTTATACTATCACCATCCTATCAAACATGGACCATACAGGGGCTTACAATGTGTTCATAGGGGTTGATCCCTACTGTAAGGATCAGCTATTGTTACCTATCTTATCTGTACCAGACTGTTGGATTGCCATTGTGTTCAGTGAATTAATCACATGCAATATTTTGACAGTAGATCAGTATTGTTTATTTCAATATTTGATAAAACACCAATGTGATAACTGGATTAAAGGTGGGTGGGGTACAGCAAGTGTATACAAAATAGATGTATGAGTGGTAACATCTAATAAAACATACATTGAACTAACATATGCAGCCTGTAGACTGGTACAAGTAATGAGTATCTAACTACAATGTATATATACTATAACCCCAGCCTCCTTAAGTTTCCATAACTACCACTTTAATTATATTGGTAAACTTGACAATTAAATTTAATTTTAATACATGCACAACAGATAGTACTATATGTGTACATTTATATGGAACAACTGGTTCTAAAAACATCAAGTTAATCACATGTAGGGAGCATTCCTGGAGTCCACAACTTGGACTTTTAAAATTAGAGACACATTATGTTGGAGGACCTTTTTGACCATGTTTGTTTATCTGTATATGGTAAAGATGGGTGTAATTTGATCTAAGCACAACTGAAGTTAAATTTTCATATAAACTTATTTATTCATCAGCAATTATTTAAGAAGTAACAACAACACAATGGCTATAACAAAGTAATGACATTCCATTGATAATCTGGCTTACCAGAAAATGGTGCAGCACCAACATTTAAATGTACAACATACAATCTACATTATCCATCAACATTTATGACAGCTTTAATGTAATGGATTTAACTTAGAATAGGATTTGTTGAGGATTAGTAACAAATTACATTTTGACATTCTTTATATTGTACATATAACAGTGTCAAAGATATCTTCAGTTTTATTAAGTTGGAAAATCAGATTTAGAATCAAGCAGTTTTATGCCAAAGGGGCTGTAATACACCAAAAGGGTCATTATCTACCATCATCATTCTAGCAATATTTATATTATAGAATTTGTCACAGTGGTCAAGTGGTCAGCCCCAGGCAGCAACACATTACAGGCTCAGTTTGACACCTGCTTGTTAGGGAGCTGTACAATTATTACACATTTAGATTGGTGATACCCAGCCTGCTGTCACAAGGTACTGTGACATCTTAACCAGTAAGTACTTGTAGAAAATAGTACATTATCAATACACAAAATCCATACCAGACAATATTTATTGCTCTTGTGTATAAAACATATCCATACATGGACATGACTAGATTGTTTATAAAAACGTCTACATCAGTTATCATTCAGTTAAGCAGCAATGTCCAACGTATGCTGGCTAAACGAATATCCTGTTAGCCATACAGACATTAAACAGAATTTTTAAAAAATTATACACTATGGACACAATTACCATTATGACAGTAATTCTTCTTTTAGCATGCCCAATTAAATGATCAATAAAGGAACATCATTTTCTTCAATTATAGATATGATGTTCATAATGTATAAACATTACAAAATAAAGCAACAAAACTTACAATATGTTTACATGGTTTATTTGTTGTGTTAAATCAGACCAAAATAACATCAATGTGTGATGTTTGCTAATCAAGTAGAATCCACTGAAGTAGTTGCCCCAGGGACCCCTGGCAGGAGCACACTTAATACATCTAGCCAGGTGTTTGCTTGGACACAATCAGTCCTATAAGTCAATTGTTTGCATCATAGATAGATCGGAAAGGTGCAGAAAAGCCGCAAGTTTGATGTTTAGAAACAGGGTCACACAATCTCCTATACTATTATCAATATCATTGACAGTTTTCTCAATAAAATACCATTCAATTATGACACAATTTGTGATGCACTTAAACCAAATCTGTACAAAACTCTGAGGTAGATGGATTTACATACACAACAGAAAGATGACACATCATATGTATGTAAATTAACATACAAATGAAATAATGATCTGTGCTATTTGCCTTTAATCAAAGGAATTCACTAAACAGGACATAACTCATAAATTTGCATCCATTTGTGGTTCTTGTCATTGATATAAGCTGCAGATTAATGACTGGAACTTAATGATAAAATTATATACAGTCAAACAATTATATACAGTCAAACATACCTGCAATAGAATTATATACAGTCAAACATACCTGCGATAAAATTATATACAGTCAAACATACCTGCGATAAAATTATATACAGTCAAACATACCTGCAATAAAATTATATACAGTCAAACATACCTGCGATAAAATTATATACAGTCAAACATACCTGCGATAAAATTATATACAGTCAAACATACCTGCGATAAAATTATATACAGTCAAACATACCTGCAATAAAATTATATACAGTCAAACATACCTGCAATAAAATTATATACAGTCAAACATACCTGCGATAAAATTATATACAGTCAAACATACCTGCTATAAAATTATATACAGTCAAACATACCTGCTATAAAATTATATACAGTCAAACATACCTGCTATAAAATTATATACAGTCAAACATACCTGCGATAAAATTATATACAGTCAAACATACCTGCAATAAAATTATATACAGTCAAACATACCTGCAATAAAATTATGTACAGTCAAACATACCTGCGATAAAATTATATACAGTCAAACATACCTGCAATAGAATTATATACAGTCAAACATACCTGCAATAGAATTATATACAGTCAAACATACCTGCAATAAAATTATATACAGTCAAACATACCTTCTAACAAAGGACACCCTTGAGAAAGACAAAATGTGGCCTTTATTGACAGATGGCCTTTTTCAGAGGTCATTTTTTCTAAATAATGTTTTTAAGAAGAATAGCCTTTTTCATAGTGTGGCCTGTATTCAGAGGTTGCCTCTAACCCAGGTTTATCTGTACATGTTTATTACAGAGGCCAGTGATTATTATGGAAAGAAAAAAAACATTGAGTGTACAATATTATTTTGAAATTCTAAAGCATGTCATCTTCAAACAGAAATAAATTCAATTCAGGATAAAGAATTGTACAAGAATGATATCAAACAGTGAAATTCACGTATTCAACAATTCACATTATACATAAGTTTTACAATCTTAAAGTACAAATTTATGAATAATTGATTAAATGGTATAGTACTGTACTTTGATAAAGAATTTCTATAACATTGTTCTGTTTGTCTTCTTTTCTCCTTTAAAATCTAAAATATGGGTTTTCTATACAGAATCTATAAATTCAACATACACCAGTAATTAATTCATGAAGTCAATAATACAGAATTAGATTCAAAATAACTACCGGTATGTTCCAAATCAGCCCAGTAGCACTGTAAGCAGTTAATGTATTAGATATTAGTAGATATTTATCATGCTAAGCTGATCAACATTTTATGATAAATTCAATCTTTTGCGATATAACATTAATAAATTTAATGGAACAGAATAAGAATAAAAGAATACTTAGTATGATAAATGTAAACATTCCTATATGATGAATGTGTCATAGAACAAAATTTGTATTATAATATTATTGTAATATTAATTATTAACAAGTTTGCTTTGTTTAAACATAAATTCACAAGAGACAATGTGGATACTAAACTAAAGTTGATATAGGTGTGTCTCAATGGATCTCAATAAAACAGCAAACAAAATGTTACTGTGAGTTAAAGTGATTTCTAAACAAATGTTGTATAATCCACTTAGAGATGTTAGAAGTTACTTGAAGCTTTGAAACAATTAAGATTCTCAAATAAAGTATATTTGCTGACTACATCTACTATATAACATTACATATTAAACACTCCAACTAGATGGCTTGTTGAAAATTTCAATTACCACAATTTGAGGGTCCACATGAAAGAATCAACACAGAGGACAAGTGGTCTAAGTCACTATGTATCAGGAAATGAGGTATGAATGTCTGATGTTTACATTCTTAGTTAGTTTGTTGACATTTTTCAATGGACCCTCTTTGTTCCCAACAACAATACTAAAGACATATTGTATCAGCTAATCCCGAATATCTAGGTAAATATTGTCCTACCATATAACGTTCTAAAAGCTACGTTTTTAACAGTCATACCATACTGTATACTTTGACAGTTTGTTTAAATTTTGATGAATTTACAAGAAAATAAACTAATATTGATTTGTCGCCGACTAACTGTGGGTTTATCATACCAAGGGGATTTAACTCTTACTCTGTCATGTATTAAAGGCTTAATATGTCATTAATGTCACTGATTTCAACCATTGTTACAACATAATTATGACATTATTACAAATCATCCCTTATTTAATAGACTTATAAAAGGCTATTTGTATAACTTAATTGATGTCTGGACCTTAAATAGGGATAGAATTATCTTGAAATTAATAAAAACACATAACATTATTATTAACACAAAAATAATTACAGACTTGATGAATTAATAAACTACATGTATTCATTAATGATAAATAAAATAACTGATGACGTCATCTTCGTTTTGTATTAAACATTATCAGCATTACACAGGAAATATTATAAATTAGCAAAAAAAGGTAATGTATAAATCTGTTAAGGTCAGTGCTATCCTTTATCTATAATAACTGGACATGGATGACTCCTTGTCTTCAAATTAAGCATACTAAAAATAAAACACAAATTTCAAGATTTAAAATTTCAATCCTCTTAAGTTACCACACATCATTACTATAATTTGGAATGTTTGTCTTAATAAATATTTAAAAAGAATTTCAACAAAATGAAATGACTGTTATTCAGGGCAATGACAAGGTATGAAAATTGATGAATTTCCCATCATTATGGCATAATTTTGATCATGTCAACATTTTATACAAAATCACACAATACCTAGGATGACTTCTAGCATACCAACATGTTGAGTACCTCATGCATCTATGTGAAGATGTGCACAATTTATAATTAGAATGTTTACAAGGGAAAGTCCTACATCAAAGATTACCCATGTTTGAAATAAGGATAAGAATTAGTCAACGTAAATATACAATACCACAGACTATGTTAAATATTATGAACTATTATGACAAAAGTTTATTTGAAATAACAAATTCCTGTGAGAAAGTAGTTTTACCACAGTCTGTTTGATGTTAGACTATAGTTAGTTCATCAAAGACCCTGGTTCAGAAAAGCTGCCGGACAGTTTAATAGACACTGGATTATCTGGTAATATAAATTGAGGACAATATTTGGACAATCAAAGTAACTGGGATAAACTAGAGGATTCATCTTCATGCTTGGGTTATTATTAATCTACATATTTATAAATTAATTAATTTAATTGTAACAAAATATAACAAACTAGCCTCAACATTATTAACTTCCATATGTACAGCTGATAATCACATGTTTCACATATCTATCAGTTCCAGCAATACTTCGTTTATTTCATTAGTTTACAAATAATTTCAGACAAAAGAAAATATCCATGTGTGACAGATGCAATGTTGTATGTAATTGCATCATGAAGTTTCAATGATTTTTTGGGACAATCTCCTCTAAATATTGCATACCATGATGCTGTAAAAAGGACAATGAATCAAGCACAGCAGTGAATCTCTGAAGTAGGTGTGAAGTGTACTTGATTAGGACATTGTTACATCTGAACAATATAACCGCACAATAGAACTCAACCTGCAAGATGTCTATTTAAACATAATTCAATGGAACTGGATTGATAAGCCAGACAAAACATGGTTATTTCTTTGTCATGTTTGAGGTAACCTAAGTTTATACTCATTATATGGGTTCAGTTGACTGTATTTGAAGTAATTATAGAATTATTTGTGGAAATGTTCTTAATTACAATATAACAAGAACTTTTTATTGAATTAGTGTTTCATGTAAGTCTAGGTAAATAAAAAATATCAATAATAGATTCCCGTCAATGTTATACATCAATTAAGAAAGAATAACAAAAATATTAACTTAACAAATTCTAATTAGATTTATGGCAATAACTTGTATTTCTGAACTATGGAAGTGCAAGGCACTAATACATGTACATTATATACTTTTTATTATAGAAAATGGGGAGATAAGAATTGTGCAACAAAATGTGAGTGATCTATTAATGTTCTAACAAAGATTTCAGGAACAGCTTTACAGCTGAAGACACTTAGCAATCTTCTGCCAGTCAAGTTATTGATTAAAGAAATATTTCTAAAAAATATTTTAAAAAGCACATGCCATATCTAAATATGAAGCATATATAATTGAAAAAAAATGGTTGTCATAGTGATAAAACACAGTCTAATTAAGATAAATTTGCTGTCATAATTTTTATATTTCATAAAACAGATGAAAATCAGACATACAGAGATATAAAACAAAGCATGTCCTCTCATGTATGAACAGAGCTGTTGTGGATAAAAAATGAGATGTTTCCAGATGAAATGTAACCAGCGGGGACCTCGCACCATCTTGCATGACATTACTACCCTTAACATCATTTTTCTCTGCCAGTCATGTGACATTCCGTGTTGACAATAGTAGTTTTCACTTCACACTTCTATTATCTTCTCGTAAATTTTCTCACCTGTTCATAATTAACTAATTTGTAAAAAGTGACCTTGTTTTGTTTTTATATCACAAGTATTTTGTTTTTCTAGTCTAGTATGATAATTATTTGCATTAATAAAAGCAGATTTTGCATCCAGCGTGATTTAATGGCATATGCCAGAAACTATGTCCCTTTAAATGTTTATCACAATTAATTTATTTAATGCATGCAGAAAGACAAATAGTATTCAGGTAAGTTAAACACAGGTCAGAAGTAGTAATTAAATAAAGTAATTCTAAACAAGTACTTTTAATACTTTCCTAACTAGTTACTTCCAAACTGGTTTCATCTCAACTGGTTACAGATGATGAGTATCATAGACAGCAATGGTCGATTATAATTAAATGTCAGAATTAAGATAGAATATTCTAAAATGTTCAAGGCAACTGAGTAAGGTAATGGTTCATGGTTAAAATCTGATACCAGAAACCAGTCTCTGAATATAGTCACACCATTGGTCAATTTTCAAAATAAGCTCAGAAACAACCAATCAGAAGCATGAGTTTTGTGACTGGTCTAAAAACTCAGTGTTTAAAGTCCCAACACTGAAGACTGGAAATCAAAGAAAGTTCAATACAACACACACTGCAGTACAAAGCCATCATTAATGAATAACTTGTAAATGTGTTTCAAAGCAATAACAAAGAAGCTAAGACCTTTTATCATAGCTTGCTTGATTCAACTATCTCCTAACCGAAAAATTTAATTCTACACCAAAAATTTAATTAGTACTAACACTGTTCTTAATATTGACAAAATCACCACTTGTCCCCCGAGTTAACCACCGCTCAGATACGGCCAAGCCTGTGTTATCAACTGTTGGTCAAAGAAGCAAGAACATGGTCTGCATTGTTAGAAGTCACTTGTCAAACAAACCCAACCCACTTTCCGTCTGCTGTCCACACCTGAGGCAAGTATTACAGAGCCATAGAATGAGAGTGATTAGACCACACCTGTGCTCAATTGACTTGTGAGTACCTTAATATCACCATCTTCATTGTCAATGCATACCTTTTATGAACTTTTAATATTTCTAATTGAGAGAGCGTAAAATTTTGTTTCCCAACCACAGACAGATTCAAATTTGATACAATTCAACTCAATGAATGTTCCATGTATTTAACACAAGTATACACACTTTTGATATGTTTTATTACTGCATGAAATTTCTTACCCTTATTTACCAATCACCGAGGGATTATGAGGGGTAATTATGCAAATAGTATGCAAATTGCTCCCAACATCTCAGTTAAATATGCATATCATATCATTTGATACATAATCAATGCAAAGTGGAAAACATGATTTGTATTGATAAAACATGGATTAGAAAAAAACATGGCACTGAGTTTTATCCCATATAATTATTGACAGCAGACTGTTCCGTGATATTGTCTGTGTTGATTTAAATGATTTTATATCTGTTGTAGATGACGGCATTGGTAGGGAAATAGTAACACCTGCATGGAAAGATCTGTTTCATTACCTGAATTTTTTTCTGAAAATCTCTTTTTACTTCATAATTATCATCACAAAATTCAATATTTAAGCTTACTTATATATAAATAAGTATTAGCATTATTTTAATACTGAATTACAAACTGAGGTACTGACAGACAGTTCTAATACTTTATTAATATGTAGAGCATATACTCATGAAGATATTTGTTAATGCTGATGTTACTATGGTGACAATATATCCATAGAACAGTGAATAAGAATAAGGAAATTTAAAACAAGAAATAAATTAGAATGTTTTTAGAAATGTATTCATTGTAATATACCCATACTCACCACCATAATATACCCATACTCACCACCATGTTACATCAGTTCACTATGGTGAAGGTTATGGTGGTCTTTGGGACAGACAGACAGACAGACAGACACTGTGTACTTGACATTATCATAACAAATACCTGCAATAGAATCACAGTTTACAATCAATTCAAATTCCTAACACAAAAATGAATGCTTTGAAGCTAAGTTCATATATTTCTGATCATAATAAATTAAAGTAACACTTTCTAATGACAAATTTAATGATTATTTATGACTTAAATTCAAGTAAATCAAGTTTATACAAGATAACTATGTGGATAATAAACTAAAATTATAATTTTAAAGCAGCATGTTTAATACCCCCATTATAATTATCCAGATCAATGTATTCATAATGTATGGTATCTTCCATTATCTGGCCATCAAAAATAATGAAGTATAACACTGAAAGTTGTAAATCAATACAGATTAAATATAAAAAAATAATTTACAGATGATAATCAAACATTAAAATGTCTGTTAAATTGTGGAAAATAGGTTTAATGTTAGATTGTATGTAACATCAAACAGTTAAATCACCACTAGCAACATCTAGATCAGTATTAATACACCTCCCATGATATTTATCTATTCATACACCAGTCAACAGGAAATTCTGTGAGTATAAAGGACAACACGTGATCTTTTTAACACAGATATTGTTCATAGAGGTACAGTACATATATTTTATTTTGATAAGTGTGTGCTAAATAGCAGACTTTGTTCAAGAGGTGGCATTTTTACTTTCAAGTCAGACTGAGATATTTATTATATCCAGGAATGACATGATATATCTTTATAAGGTTCATGGTGTAAAACAAGAACATGAGCCATGATAATATAAGGGGCTTGTCCCCAATAATTAGCTCTTTAACAAGTTGTGACATCCAGTGTCATCATTTTTATCAGGAAACCCAAACAAGTGAAGATGTTTATATGTCAAATTAATCATTTGAATGTTATGACAAAAACACATATTTTCTGTGATTTATTACTCAGTGTTACAAGTACCTCCAGTTTTATGGTTTTAGATTTATAATTATGCACATTCATAGAAATTCTACATGTTACAAATTATTTTACTTTTCTACAGACCAGATGGTAACATTTCTCATCCATGACATTAGAAGTATACAGCAACATATACAAGGGTTGTCCTTTAAATATGTAGACTTTTCTCATAACTCGGGTATTTTTAAATATTTTGAAACCTAATTTCTGTGACGTATAATTGGAATCTTCCTTGAGGTGTGGTACCAATTTGATTGAAATACAAACAAGAGGGCCATGATGGCCCTGTAAATGCTCACCAGGAAAAAAGGTCATTTGGAGACGAACATTGTTAAAATATTTCTACACGAGTCCAAGTAAAATCAAGTGACCCTAAGGTCAGGGCCAATTTTTATCCCAGGGCCATAATATGAACAAATTTGGAAGAAGTCTGCTAGACAATACTACATACAAAATATCTTAACTCTAGGCCTTGTGGTTTCGGAGATTTTTTTAATTTTCCTAAATAAGCCTATATAAATCAAGTGACCCCCAGGGCGGGGCCAATTTTGACCCTAGTGCAATAATTTGAACAAACTTGGTAAAGGTCCACTAGAAAATGCTACATACCAAATATCTTAGCTCTAGGCCTTGTGGTTTAGGAGAAGAAGATTTTTCAAACTTTCCTATATAAAATAGAATAAACCTCAGGGCAGGGCCAATTTTGACCCCGGGGCCATAATTTGAACAAACTTGGTAGAGGTCCACTAGACAATGCCACATACAAAATATCTAAGCTCTAGGCCTTGCGGTTTCGGAGAAGAAGATTTTTTTAATTTAAATTTTCCTATACAAGTCTATATAAATCAAGTGACCCCCGGGGCGGGGCCAATGTTGACCCTAGGGCAATAATTTGAACAAACTTGGTAGAGGTCCACTAGACTATGCTACACACCAGATATCAAAGCTCTAGGCATTGTAGTTTTTGACAAGAAGATTTTTTAAATTTCCTATACAAGTCTATGTAAAATCAAGTTACCCCCGGGGGGGAGCCAATTTTGACCCCAGGGGAATAATTTGAACAAACTTTGTAGAGTTCCATTAGACAATGCTACATACCAAATATCTCAGCTCTAGGCCCTGTGGTTTCGGACAAGAAGATTTTTTAAGTTTTTTCTATTTGTTGCGATGAATGAGTTTTTAATGAAATTTAATTTTTTGAATAACTTTGAAAGGGGACCACCCAAGGATCATTCCAGCAAAGTTTGGTTGCAATCGGCATAGCAGTGTAGGAGGAGATGTTGTTTTAAGTAAATATGGACGCCACTTCACGACGAACAATGGACGCAGGGCGATCACAAAAGCTCACCCTGAGCACATTCGTGCTCTGGTGAGCTAAAAAAGTGAATAAAGTTGCACTGTGTTTAATTATATCACTAACACCCACCCGGCACACGGCATAACGTCTCTTAACATCACTTTGACGTCAGGTCGAACTTTCATCCTAAACTCTGTCTATGTAGTACCGACACATTTTCTTTGTCGTGAAATCCATTTACTTCAGATGTCTATGTGGAATTTCTAATCGAAAGAAGACCAATTTTCATTGTTTTGGCACCAAATATTGCGTGCTTTCTAATCTCCTACCACGTAGATCTTCTATGAGACTTTGAAACAACAGGGATGTGTTAAAACGTATTGATGTCTTAAAACATATTGTTTAATTTTTTTTTCAATTTTTATGAATTAATATTTTACTTTAGCATTAATTTATCATTAGGCTGCCTTGCTGTAGCCCACTGCATTTACTGTCTGTCCGCCTGGTACTAGCAGCATGCCTCGGCGTCCATAAAAAACACACAAACATTTTCCGCCGGACTTCATCAGAGGTGAGGTTTTCGGTATTTTTCACGCAGACAATTCAGCTTTTGTTTTAGAATCTGGTGAATATATGGTTTTGATATTCCCAATTGCGATGAAAAAGGCAAATGATGAACCCTGCTAAAACGTCAACTTCAGTTTCGCTGGTCGTCTGTAGTGCATTTCATCTTCTACAGATTCATGACAGTCTTTAAGTTGTTTATATCATTTAAGCTCTAACTTTCGACAACATTCCTTCAAAGTTCAGGCATCTTGTATTATACTGTATGGTTGCTAGTGTGTTTTACTAAGGCCTCCCAGAATTGGATTGTTGTACCCAACTTGATGTCTCCTTTTGACATCATCTTTTTTACGTTTGTGTCTTGCAACGGCGTCACCAAACTTGTTATTTCTCGCTCAAAAAGACAGCGTTGCCTTTGTTTTTTTACAAGAAATGACGTCTTGACATCGGGTTTTAGGCAGACGTAATTTTGCGCACAATTCACCATTTTTAACTGTTTTATTTAGCGTTTTAAATCAACATATACTATTTAAATGACTTGTGCACCGCATGGCACTACCGGTTGTCATGGAAACATTAATATGTGCATTTCAAAATGAAACATTGTCTAAAATTGCAAAACCACGAAGTAGAATATGAATAGTAGTTTGTCTATGCAAAGTATCATTCCATTATCATAAAGGACTTCGGAGTTATGAGAAAAGTCTACATACTTAATGGACAACCCTCGTATATGCATGTTAATTGCAACCTCTCCAAAGCAACACCCTTTGGAAGTATCAAAATTATGTTGTTGTTGAGAGGTTGTTGCTCTAGAGAGGTTGCACTGCATTTGATATTGAGTTTTCTTAATGCAAACCAGTGATATATTGAGGTCACTACAATAGTTACATTTAATACAAACAGTATAGAACATTTTCAGAGAAACAAGTTATATGAATCAAGCATTAAACTATTGTATTTCAAAGATTCAGCTGAAGAAACACAACAAATTCAGACTAGGGCTCTCGTGTTTACACATGCAAATGATGCACTTTTGGTAAATGTTTATGAAATTGAGTAACCATTCAAACATCCAAGAAGCTACACTCAATGATATTTTAATGTCATCTGTTCTAAAAGCAAAGATGCAATTAAATTAATTATCTTCTAACATTCTCTCTTTGTCCTTGACTGCCATCACAAAGTTAGGATGTTTTTTAGCATTATTAACAACACTGCAGATAAATAATGAGTTACCATTACTACACTTTAAAATTTCAGCAATCTTTCTGTTTACCTCAACTGACATTGGTGCGTGGGCAACATTGGGATACAAGGTAGCTATGTCTAAATGACATTGTCTTTATCATTTCATGATTGTGAACATATTTAATGATAAGAAAGACAAAGTCAAACCAGTTTGCTGAGGTTGTTGAGCACAAGACTGCTTATTTGATGTTGTAAGTGAAAATAAAACTAGATGTCCAAGGGCAACATGTCGAGCCCGCCGTTTAGACAGCTTATGACCTTGACCCTTCAACTACAAGTATGGGTGATGTTCATGACAAATCATTTCATTGAAGTAAACTTTTATACCAATTTATTTCAAAATCCTTGAATGCAAACATAAGACACAGCCATGCAGACAAAGAAAATATATTTGACCAAACGGGTAATCTTGACCTTTGACCTGGTATTATGCCAAGTCATTTTTAAATAAGTCAATGCATAAGGGAGGTACATCCCAGACAAGGTCTATAACACTTTTGATGTTACCCTACGAGCCTTGGTCTTGCGCATGACATATCGTCTCATGATGGTAAATATTTCTGCAAAGTAATTCCAAAATCCATCAAGAAATGACAAAGTCATGAAGCAGACACAAAAAATAGAGCCCATCTTTGACCTTTAACATCCAAGTGTGACCTTGGCCTTGGATCTATTGACCCTGGTCTTTTGTGTGACACACTGTCCCATGGTGTTTAATATAAAGTTATTTTCAAATATGTCAATGCATAAGGGAGATACAGAGAATTTTCATCCTATACAATCCAAACCATAAAATTCTAAAGCAGCTGAAAGCTAGAAGTTTTACATTAAAACTTAATGTTTTCATTAATTATATTAGGTACACCTGTATATTTTACAGATTTATAACACATAGAACACGTTTTCTATGTGCAACATCTTTAGTTAAGTATCCTAAATACTGCCAGTAACGTTCATGATAAGTTGTAATCTTGTCAACCTAAGAAATAAATCATTACATGAAAAACAACTCGCCATAACAACCTGTACAAACTTAGGTTTTTATACACAATGACAAGATTTTTATAGGGCAATATAACTCATTTTTCACAGATTTTTTTTACACATTTTTTATATTTCTTCAGGATAAAATGAGATGGGATGACAGAGGAAACATCAGAGTTTTTCATATACATTATTATATATTACGTTGATTGCATTCAATACAAAAAGTATCTTAAAGCACTTTTGGTTAAAATTGGCAACAACAGTTTTGCATGGTAACACCGAACATAGTGTAATTCTTGTAGTCAAGGTACATACATATAGTGACTGCAGTTTTTCATAAAACAGTTAATATATCATGTCAGCCAGCAAAAAAGAAAATATAAAACATTTAGAAATAATGAGCTGGTTAATCTAATATCTACCAGAATGGTTATTAAATTAAATTAAATTAAAGTTACTCCATTTACGTTTTTACATAATGTTCAGACATTTTCAATGTTGCATCATTTATCTGTCTAACAAATCAAACAGGATACAAAAAAATTTGGTACAAAGAATTGTTGCTTACTGTCAGGTTACTTATTTCTACATAGGAAGAGTCATGAAAGAATACAAGATAGATATCTAGGCTGTTATTTGAAATCCTATATTTCAGAAGTATGGCATGAAAAATATGGCAATGATCTGTTTATATTCAAATCTTTGGCATACGGCACAACCATTCAATTTTGTTTGCCTCCCAACAATAGTCGGGTACAGCCAGGAGGTTAAAATAACACAAGTCGATCTTGACTTCACTACTTCTTATATTTACACTGATTCCAAAAAAGCCTTACGATGACAAGCAATTAGATGGTAATTGGTACGTGTTGACACAACTACTGACTTCTGATGTCAATCGGGCTTCTATATAAATGATTACAAATCTAAACGTTATTCTTTCCAGCGATAAAGCCTGTCGACTGCTAGTCTAAAATCAACGCCCCCTTCTTAATGCAGTACACAAATTGATTTCCTCGTGTCAATGCCAAACATGAGGCACAATCACCGTTTTAATGAAAAAATATAATTATATCGTTGATAAAGAAGCAAGATTTAAAATGATAAAAATTCAAGGCAATAATCAAAACCAGATACAAAAACTAGATATAAATGCAGTTATTGTGGACTGTTATTTATTTTTCATCCAGTTCACTATATAAGTCCATCAATTTATTCAGAAGGACATCTTAAAATGAACAGGTTTAAAAACCATATCTTGTTTAGAAACTCCGCATTTTGACAGTTCAAAACATCAATTATAAAGAATACTGTCTTTAAATGCATGATGGCACTTAAGCACACACAGGACATTCACCATTCATCTCAGTTTATTAAATACAATTCATCTTATAACCATAATATAGAATTATAGGTTTGTAATCTGCCAACCTTCTATAGGAAATTTGTTAAAAAATTTAAGTTTTAATAATTTATACATCCATTAATCTAAGAGTAGTTTCGTGTGAGAGTAGTTCAAACATATGTGTGGGTAGTTCAAACATGAGTTTAGTTAGAGTAGTTCACACACACTTTAATAGTTCAAACATATGTTTTAAGTGAGTGCTTCAAACGTATGAGTGTATAGTCCAAACAGATGTTTTTAGTGAGTAGTTCAAGTGAGTAGTTCAAACATATTAGTAGGTAGTTCAAACATATGTGTGGGTAGTTCAAACATATGAGTGAGAAGTTCAAACATAGAACAGAACAGAACATAATTTTATTTTACGTGTACAAATGTACATAGTAATATGATACAGGAAAAAAAAGCATACACATATATACATCAAATCAAAATATATACCTACATGAATTTATATTTAGACAAATAACATGATATGAATCGTACATATATTATAAAACATCAAAGGATAGTACGGTACATTTTTTCGAAATTTAGTTGTGAATAGTTTTAACTATTTATGAGGATAAACTAAATACTAATTATTAATTGTTGCATGCTTTTTTAAATCTAAAGAGTTCTTAATGAATAATGATATATTTATTAACATTGAAATATTCTGGCAGATAGTGGGTAGTTCAAACATATGAAAGGGTAGTTCAAACATGTTTTAAGTTAATAGAATAGTTCAAACATATGAGTAGGTAGTTCCAACATGAGTAGGTCATTCAAACATGTGAGCAGGTAGTTCAAACATATGTTTTAAGTGAGTAGTTCAAGTGAGTAGTTCAATCATATGAGTAGGTAGTTTAAACATATGTTTAAGTGAGTAGTTTAAAGATATGGGTGGGTAGGTTCAAACATGTGTTTTAGTCAGAGTAGTTCATACATACTTCAGTAGTTCATGCATTTGTGTTAAGTTAGTAGTTCAAACATATGTTTTAAGTTAGTAGTTCAAACATATGTTTTAAGTGAGTAGTTTAAAGATATGAGTGGGTAGGTTCAAACATGTGTTTTAGTCAGAGTAGTTCATACATACTTCAGTAGTTCATGCATTTGTGTTAAGTTAGTAGTTCAAACATATGTTTTAAGTTAGTAGTTCAAACATATGTTTTAAGTGAGTAGTTTAAAGATATGAGTGGGTAGGTTCAAACATGTGTTTTAGTCAGAGTAGTTCATACATACTTCAGTAGTTCATGCATTTGTGTTAAGTTAGTAGTTCAAACATATGTTTTAAGTTAGTAGTTCAAACATATGTTTTAAGTGAGTAGTTTAAAGATATGAGTGGGTAGGTTCAAACATGTGTTTTAGTCAGAGTAGTTCATACATACTTCAGTAGTTCATGCATTTGTGTTAAGTTAGTAGTTCAAACATATGTTTTAAGTTAGTAGTTCAAACATATGTTTTAAGTTAGTAGTTCAAACATATGTTTTAAGTTAGTAGTTCAAACATATGTTCAATTTCTATAGTTTCTTCCCTTAATTTATTTTGTATATCACACCCCAAGATCTGTTAGGAAGGACCCAGTATTTAAGATGTGGTCTTAAAGTAACTAATTCCTTAACAGAAGTTCTGATATATAGATTTCCTGATTCCATTCGAGGGGTTAACTGGTAAATCTTCCAAGTAAGGGTCACAAAGAACATATTCCTCAAACAGGAGAGTCCAATAAAAGGGGATTATAGTAAAGAGATGAAGGTGATATCACTAAATGTGTCTTCTATGATGATTATATTCAACATATGCTACAATATGAATCATAATGATATAAAATGTAACATTTATCACCCGTACCAACTTTCTATATACATACAGATGTTCACACTTTTTAAACCATTCACATTTGTATTTATCCTTACACTAATCAGGTAATTGATAGCATTTAAATGAACCTTTTATGTAAATTTACACAATCCTGCATACATTAAATCAACATGAGTAATAGATGTGAGTAAAATATCAAATATATCATACAGTATAACCTGACAGCTAAATGTGATGTTTGTAACTTAGACAAAAATTGCATTAAGAGAATAGTAAGGTGCAAAAAATCTATTGACCTTATATTTCTTTGCACTTTGTTTATATCTAGTTTTACGCCCCTTTTCAACAGTCTGGGTCATATGAGGTGGACGGTTCACCTAACCATCATTCCTGGGAAGAACCAGTACTAGACTCCCATCCTCTGTAAACAACTGCCTACTTTCTCACATAAAGAGACATGGTCGGGGCTCGAACCCACGACCCTCTATCAGTGAGAGGTTACAGTGATTTCAAGTCAGCGACATTAACCACTCGACCATGTAACAATTTGTAGATGATAAAAAAGTGAACACCCAAATACTATAAGACATTTCTGACACTCAAGATGGCGTTTTCTCCACTGTGCAACAAAGCAACTATTACAAATATGCTGTGGTGTTGTTTTTGTATCAACGTTTTTGTGTTGTTTCCATATCATATTTTGTGTTGTTTTTGTATCAATGTTTTAGTTTTTTTTTGTTTTTTTATTGTTGTTTCCATGTCATAGTTTGTGGTGTATTCGTTTTTTTATTTTGTAATATTAAGTGTTGTTGTTTTTTAGTGTCTGATTTGGTGTTGTATTCCTTTTTTTATTTTGTTACATTAAAAGTTGTTGTTTTAGTGTCAGATTTGGTGTTGTTTTCGTTATTTTTTTGTGTTTGAGTAGTGTCAATTTTATCTAACTTGTTTTAGGTAACTTGCCATGTATTTTTTTAATGTCCTTACTTTTAGGTACTTGAATATTTACATTCAATTAAAACCAGTTCTAACAGGATTGTCAGTCACAAATTACAACATCTTACACTGAAGCTGAACTGTTCATACATTATGCAAACCTATACATGTAACATTCAAGTTGTTTTAGTGAAACAAATCAATTAATTGCAGGCAAAAACAAAGTGATTTAATGATTATTGTTTGAACAAAAGAACAATTACGTTAAAAGGTTTATAGTGATAGCATCAAATAAATGAGGGAAAAATGGAATTAGGAAATGTGATATTTTACTAGAGGCAATATAAAGACAAGATTACAGAACAACTAATGAACTAAGTGTACAAATAATAGAAAACCATAAATTAACTTCACCTAAAAATATTGTAATCAAAGATTGATTAAATAGTGTTTGTTTTTTAACACTTCAGGATATACAAAATGTATTTTTGTTAATTTAATTACTGATGAAAGAAAGGCAAATTTATGCTAAGTATACATTTGGCTTTAAAGTTATGCATACTTTAGTGTTCGACTCATTTACTGTAATCGCCCATGTATAAGACGCACTTTTTTACATCCAAAATCGGGACCAAAAATTAGGTGCGTCCTATGTTATGCAATTTATATTAAATTATTAAAAACATATTTTTAAAAACAATGGTCGAAATAGGTCAAAATAAACATGACACAATTGAATAAACATTTGACATGTTTTTCATAAAACAGAACTATGGATGAGGTATTGAGAATATTAAGTTAAAACAGGTGTTGACACGCAGAGACTTTACTTAAAATACTGGAATGTTTCTGTATATTATATTCCTTTTGTATTGATTTATTTCCAGTACCCTTGTTCTTACAATTTATAGGCCTTACACCACAAGTAAACATCACGTTTTCGTAATACTTACACTGTGCACAAATAAGATAAAATGATGCAAATTTTGTTCAGTTTTCATCAGTTTTGGACTTTCTTTGTTAAAAAGTTGTTACGTTCTTACAAGAAATTTTTCCCCATGATTTCTGCAGGGTTATTTTTACCTGCGTCTTATACACTGCTGCGACCTATACATGGGAGATTACGGTAAGTCCAGTTTTTGTTCAGAACTTTTGGTTGAAATTGAATGATACCAACTTATTATATACTCAAAGAGGTTAGTGTTGGACTTGAAACCCAAGTTTAAATCCCATTTGCAGCAAGTCATACCCTGCTTCAAAAAATATGACAAAACATTAATTTTCTTCCATATGTAGAGAAGTTGCTGGCTCCATGTAGAATGGTAGGTTAATACTGGGGTGCGCTCGTAACCCTGTTCTGGACGTCCTGCACACCTGTTCCTTGTTCCGAACGTAAAATCACACTGTCCGGAACATGTTCTATCTGTGCCGGAAAAAAAGGAGGAACACTGAGAACAGTGACGTCATTCTATGTATAAAAATGGCGGCAACGAAAGTTGGTAAATGCAGCGTTTGAGCGTTTGGAAAAAACACTCAACGCTGCAAGTATCCACGAATGTCAGAAAAGTTTACAATTTACTAGATGCATCCAAACATATATATTAAATCTATATTTTTCCTTTCAAGTAAGTTTATTAATTAACAGGCAGTAGTGATCGTCGTCTGTTCGTACCCTGATCATATCGAACCCATACCGTTTGTCAGATTAAACCTATCGACTAGTTTCATAGATATGAAATATTAAATTTAAAATAAAAACGCTGATCAGTTCATGTAACTTGTTCTACTAGAATAAGTTCGTTCAGTTACATTTATCCAGTAGACTTAAGCCAGGTCTATTACCAGCACACTTCAGCCATATTGCCTGGAAATCTTCCTGTTCCAGTATGTTCGGAACCACTGTGCCATGGAACACAGGGAATTCTGTCCGGAACAGCCGTTACGAGTGCACCCCTGGTATACAGTCCAGGAGAGCTGGTTGGTGAACTGTCCACTATCTATAACTGAAAGATTGTTGAAACAAGACATAAAACCCAGAAAAAACAAAATGCAATGATGCTACATGTACAAAGACCAAAACTACATAGAATACAAAGTTTATCATGGTCTTCCTAAATCTGTGATTATATACAAATAGAACTGAACACTAATTTTCTATTTCATCCATAAAATACTTACAAGGTTTGATTACCAAAAGAAATGAATAATGCGACTGACAGAATGTTAACCAGGTAATTAAGGTAGAACTAACTGCTCATTTACCCCACTCAAGTGAATCCTCACAATATTCTAATGTTCTACAATAAATTCCACCAAATGTTGGCCAATAAAGCTTGTTAATCTTTTTTTTCTTCATTTAATTTCATTGAAATGTTTAAAGGTAAATTATGAAGGATGATCTCTTTATTTTGGATGAATTCCATCAGTGATACAAGTAATGTCCATTGTTTGAAGGGATAGAATGTCATAGTTCCCTTCACAGCCAGGTCAGCTAAAGATGACAAGGTTAAAAACTGCTGGTATAATCACCATAAAATTCCACAATGAAAATTATGGTCATCTCCTGATAATATTTTAAAAATGAAGGCACAACAGTATCGAGATCAATCGCTAAAGATCTTCAAAATACAGAGATCAAAATCAAGGTTATTATCACAGAACTGAATATAATGTTTACCCATCCTCTTGTTGATAATAAAGGAACTTGGTTACTAATTAATGAACTAACATGAAGAGTTCTCATAAAGCACTGTCCAAGTATTTTCAGATTAGTTCTGAACAGAAAAAAAAATCATATCAGTTTATTGCTGAATTTTAATTTGTTGTAAGGTCACAAAAAAAATTATTGTCAAATATTAGCCAGTTCATCTGCAAAACATGATGTCAGAAAAAAGTTGACTGAAATCACTGCTGTGTACAAACCACAAGAGATGGCAATTATTTCATTTGTCTCAGGGTATAAATTAATTCAGACATCAAATATTCTCAACATTAAACCAGGCATCCTGTAATGTTCAACCGCAGACTTTTTTTGTGCATTCAAAGACAAGAAACAAAGCAAATCATTCATCCTAATTAATTTAATGATATGGACAAACCATAACATAATAAACTAATAAAAAAACTCCATTAATGACACATTGTAATGATACTGTAGTGGTGATGTTGCACCTTTTTGTAGAATGTGTGGGATGTTGACATGATGTATGATTTAGGACCTTATTACACAAAGAAATTAGTGTTACTCCATACTGATATAAGCAGTAAATCTTCAACAATATGCTGGTAAAATACAAATATCAGAATTGTACTCATCTACTCTGGTAGTCAATAAAATCAATTAATATTTACTCACATCACATAAACAAATTTCTAAATTATTAAGCAAAAGCCTAATTCAACATAATTCTAGACTTTTCTAATTAATCATAAAATTGTAATATAATCAGACTTACATACCAATACAATCCTCTCAAGAATCTTATGTCATGAAAAAAGACTTAATTTACCTGATTCATAATCAGATTCTCCCAGACCTAGAAAAACAGCCATCTTCAACATTGTCCTCAATGTACATTTATTGATTCTTGTAGTACCTTGATGGACATCTTGTGATGATGATGATTACTAACCATTAGTGTTTTCTTCCATCTGAATGAGATTCTGTCATTGGAAATAGAATATATATATACACAGTTACAGTATGAGATAATAGAGAATACAGAATTCCTACAGTGTAAATAATCGAGTGTAGGACAAATGTCCGCAGCCCTAAATAATCAGATGAGACGTGTCACATGCCAGAGATAGATTCGCTAGAAGGCGGGTGTTCTAGCATGTGACTTTGCTGTTAGGTGACCTTACTAGCATGTGACCTTGACCTTGGAGGAACAAATCTGATTCTTGGATTTTGATGGTTTCCATGATTCTTAATTTAATATTCCAACAGTGTAAAATATGAGCTATAAAGTTATATTTTAGAAATGAAGACAAACACACATACAATGTTATCACTGTACGTCAGTCTTCATTCTGTGGTTAACTGCAGGTCATGTGTACCAATTATTAATTTAACAGCAGACTACGATTTAAGTTTTACTTCTATTTATGAAGGGAAACCAATATTATTTCAGACTGCTTATCAGATCTGACAAAAATCAACAACAATTGAATGTCATAAAGTCAGATCCCCCTGATAAACAATAGTCCTGTGCCATGGAAGGTGTTACCATATGAAGCCTTATTTCAAAATTACAACCTTGGTTGTGCAGCAGAAATCATTAATGTAATTTTTCTCCTGTATATAATCATTAAATATTGACAGAAATTTCCCACACAGAACATTTCATCATGTAAAACCATGTCTATAGCAGCATCTATAATCTAACATTTGGTTACACAGAAGTAGATTTCAGAGCCTTACAAAACTTCATCTAGGAGAGCTATATACAAATTTTACCTCCATAAAGAAGAGCATCTGCTTCTGATCAGCAAATTGTAACACAGTTATTTAAATCATAGCAATCCTTGAAAAGGTCTTCACAAAGTGTATTATTAAACCAGGAATATGAATAGCCAATAAATATTCATTATCTTCAATAATGCGACAGGAAAATGGGACTATGATTATCATAACCCTGGATAATTTTCAATTCTTGTGTCCTCGGTGACGAGTTGCTGCCCGGGAACCAGTCAACTACTGTCAGATACATGTGAGAATTTACAGCTTCTTTGAGATAACAAAATAAATAATGGATGTAATATTACAGAATATTAAAAATATCTTGACAAATTTATGAGAACATAAATCTACAGAGACTCAGAGAGCAGTCATTAATTAATAATAAACCTAAGAGGATATTTTTGTATAACCATTGAGAGTCAATTCAGTACAAACAATAAACATCAACCTCAGATTTAAATATAGACAAATACCCACCTCAATATTTTGGTTAGGATTCAATTCTAAATGCATAAGAATCAGAGTTAAAAGAATGAAACCTAATTTGAACTGCTTGAAAGTCAAAATAAATAGTATGAACAAGAGTCAATGCTATAAAACATATGAAATATTGAAATTAACTTTAGATAAATTACAGATAGAATTTACTGAATTTATATTTCTTATTTATAGCATTAAAACACATTTAAGATATAGCATAAAACATGACATAGACATTTTTTTTTAACTACTACTTCTGCAATATAAAACAGTTAAATCAAATGCAAGTCATTATTTGAAAATTAATTAAATGTAAGGTTTTGTGCAATATCTCAAACAGGTAATTAAATGACTGAAGGCCCTGCCAGAATGTCTAGATTCTGACACTGTTGATTTAGAGACAAGATAGAAGATAAGAGAATTATAAAAGAGACATATGCAAGGATGATGCATCAGAGGACAAGAGACGCCTATGTCCTGCCCTCCCCTGTGAAGATCAACAATAATGCTCATTTGTCAGGAGTGTGTTTGGTAACCTCCACTGCTTTTGTATCTATAATTTGATTTGAAAAGTCGAATACACCCGAGTTGCTAATAAATTCAATTACATTGTCCTTGGATAGCTCTTGTTACATATAAGTTAGGCTTCAAGATGAACAAAACTAGGACCTATAATTATGACTTCAGGTTTGTTCAAAATTACCTTTTCCCCTTCAATGAAGCTGTAGTGAAATCAGTGTCATCATTTCTAAAGTAACATTTATCCAGCTGCTTATACAGAAACTGATGACTTTAATCGATCTTTAGAATAATTTTACAACAACAAGGACGCCAATAGCTACAAAGGTAAAATCAAAACATCTAATGTTACCAGTAGCAAGAACCATCAATCAATATAGCGACCATCGGAAACATTATCATGACATTTGTACTTGTTTCCTGCTTCTCGA
The DNA here is from genome assembly GCA_964023205.1 of Lutraria lutraria. NCBI lineage: Eukaryota > Metazoa > Mollusca > Bivalvia > Venerida > Mactridae > Lutraria > Lutraria lutraria. The sequence goes on from OZ026833.1 coordinate 22,766,102, forward strand.
GTATTATTTCAACGTTTTTCCCAGGTATCAGTGCAAATTTCAAATTAACGTAAGCTGTACTTCAACTTAATACCAAGATTTAAACACCAGCCTTATGACCTGGGCTAGACCATGGGTCATCAATTCTAATACCCTATCACCAATGACAAATTTGTCCACTCTGGTTTAGTATTCCTCTTGTTATACTCAGGATAAATTTGTTACCAGGTTAATCCCCTGTTTATAAGGGACACCAGAGGTAAAAGGTCAGAGTCTAAGTTGAGATATTTTCGTTGTTGCGATTCAATGTATTAAAAAAGGACCACAAATTGAGTTCATAACATTTTTGGTTTTGGCCAAAGACTTTCACTAGATGGAAAGTAAAATATCTGCCATCAAATATTGAAGTGTAGTGTTGTAGCCATGAATGGCATCTGACAAGTAACAAGGTCCTTATCGTGTGAGGACACTGTGGTTAATATGTACCATTGAACGAAGTAGCTGGTATTACAATACATTCAAATCATACTTCAATGTCCTAAACATGTCACATACATAGTTTCTAGAATGATGTTGGTCCATGTAGTGATTTAAAATTGGTGTTTTCAAAACCGTAAGCCCACCAACTTCAGTAAATTCATAGAAATTCTAACATTATCTCACTCACTTTGACAATCAGAGGAAAGTTTAAAGTTTATACAAGAAATAATTATTGTTGTTACTAAGATAGGGAGATAATTATGCAGACACCATAACCAGTCATCCACCTACAGACTGGTTCCAGAAATCTTTCAGAAATTAGTACAGACTAGTGTGCTGCACAGACACAGTCTAGGAAATCATTCAACTGAGGTAATCATTATGTTTTGTGTCAGACAGACTTGATGGATGATGAATAAATAACAAACTGAATTATGTTGACATTTTGATACATTGATTTCAACTGAAGAGTCCACAGAGTAAGATGGTATCTGCTAATTGTTTTGTAATCATAATGGGAGACCCAATGATGAATGATCAAGGTTTAAATTTAAATTGTATCTAGTCTAAAAAGTTAAACAGATGAAATAATGGAGAGATGTGGAGTTGCTATGGTTTTGAAGATTATGGAAAGTATCAAAGCTAAACATTGAAGAGCTGTGTTTACTTGCTTCTCGTGGAGATCGGAGATTTTGTTGACAAAATGTGCTTGGTGTTAAGAAAAGCAAATTTTTTTGTAGTGTTTACTAAAACATTTTCAAACTCACTAATCCTTTCCACCCATATTTAATTCAAACAGAGATCCATCTGTTGAAATATATCAATTTCACAGCCATTGTATCTTTTTTTTTAAATGTACAAATCTTGGGACAAAATCATTTAAAACATTTTCGCTGTACAGAGAAAATGACACAAAAGGGTTTGAATATTTAAACAGCACAGAAGAAAAGTGGTGATTGGAATAGACGAAATTGTTCTAGAAGTTACTAAAGGCCCATTTGCATTATTTGTGTCTAATATGGTCACATCAATACAGATAAATGAAAGTCAATTATTTTTAGGAACTATCATGGAACAAAATTTACCAAAGAAAGCCAAACAGACAAGCCAATCATTCCAATTATTGGTTTAATTTACTGTTTTTTTTTTCAATTATTTCATGTTTTTTTCTAAGATTTATTTTCAAAGAAAGGGATGCATACAATTGCACATGATACAAAGTGCAAACTATGACATACAAATTTTGTAATCAGATAATTTGTACAGGTTTATGTCAAAACTACTATGTTACCAGACTTTGTTACTTAAAGCAGCACAAATTTTAACTGATAAATTAAGGGTATTGGAGTGACTACATGACAATACTAAACAGTAGAAATAATTTTTAAATGACTAAACACATTTACCCCCAAACATTCTGCCTTTATTTAAATAGTAAAAATGTATACACCTTTCTAAAAAATGACGTCTGCTTATTTTCTTAAAAATAAAGTTAAAAGCTAAACAAGGTACCCTTATTCCAAATTAATCTATTTCTTATTCAAATCCAAACAAAAATATCCATTTATATAAATAGACGATCATATAAAATAGCTTTAAACAAACAAAACTAACAAAAACCATGTGACAGATAGTAAGACAAATGTAAAACATAATTTAATCATTTGAACAAAATCATTTCAAAATTACAGGCGACCAACCAGAATCATACATTTATAAAGGTACTATAACATAACAACTGACACATGAATACACAGACCCTCCCCTGAGAAAACATGTCCAGCAGTGAAAATAGCAGGGAACACACAACTATAAGGGCCACTATTGTACTGATGGGTGGTTACACTTCAATGTGAAATGATATCATTTTGTTATCATCCCATAAATAATATCCATTCATTGACAATAGAGGTTTAGTGAACATTTTAGGAATCAAAGTTCTCACATAATGAACAGAATTATGGTCAATAAAGAGCAACTGTTTATCTTATGTATTTTACTATAAAATTTTGCACAAACAGATATACATGTAATGGTTTACTACATCTATAAATGTCAAATCAGATTTTGAATAACATATCAATAGTTTTACTAAGCATAATGTATGTACCGGTACATTACTAAAATATAATATTCAATGAAAATTTTACATCCCATGAAATTAAACTTAATAATGTATAATCAAAGACCTATACATACATAGATAAGCAACTAGTCTAAATCTCGCAAAGTCACGCGGCAGATTGACAAAATCTCGCAAAATCACGTTTGCTTATTGCTCATTTTCTATTGAAGACATATTAAAGTAAATTATATCTTCCAATAGAGCAAACCATTCCCTACAAAATGATACCAAGTTGATAAAAATCGGAGCTCAAAAGAAAAAGTTTTATACAAAATACAAAGGCCCCTGCATGAACCTTATATCGTACATTTTGTCATTTTTCTGCTATACTGGTTGAATTTAAGTAATAATTTCAAAGAAATTTCTTAACAAATCATATTGAAAATATTTTCTTGCATCAGAAAAATGAGTACTTAATGACATGGTTGAAAATTGTATGTATAGGTCTTTGGTATAATCATGAGCTCTGGAATAGGACTATAATGACTTTTACACAGTACAAGTTGTTTGTATTTGTATTTTCTCAGAGTGTAAAAGGTTAATGGACAATCATACAGCATGAGGATGACAATTCATGATAGCTACCTTATGTTAGCATCTTGATCATAAGTCATCATGCATAAATCAATCCTAAAATTTCAATAATGTAAAACATTGGGAGTAAAAAGTGCAGACCTGAATAAATTATTGTCGTTCAACCCAACCTCTGCCAATCTAGAAAGGATCAAGAAAGATCATAATCTACAAACTTTGTAAACATTGACTTCTTCTACACTTATAAAGACTGTGCAATCATCTTTTTCTCAGAAGTCTTCTGCCTTTTTTTAGAATGACAGTCATTTTTCATGCACTGAACTGTTAATAGAATAATTCACAGCAACTTTACACATCATTATGATAATGAAATAAATGCACCCTCCCTTGCCTGCCATTGAACCCAATGAGGCAGGAAACAGACTAATGCAACAAATCAATTACATCCAGTAGAAAATTGGGAACCAGAATAATTTACGGCACAAATACTCAAGATGAAAAACAAAGAGAAACAGCTCGATTAACATACAGAACAAGAACATTATTCCTTACAGTTGCACCCAATCAAGCAGTCCATAAACTTGAACCCAATGAAATTAACGATAATTTTGCAGCAGGGAAATCAAATTCAAGCCAAACGAGATTTATTTGGCACTTAAGAACAATAATCTGTCACTTTTTGCAGATGTCCAGTTAACCCCTTGGTGCATTAAGCATACTCAAGTGCACAACTTCAGCGAAATTGCCATGAAAATATGGCCATATTCAACAATAGTGAGAGGTTACAATTAGTCACTGGATATTTCCATAAAACAACATTTGCCCATTAATTTTATTTCTAATTTCCTCTTCGTATTCGTAATGAAATACTTCATTATGGGCATGAGATGAGAATAAATCCCCAGTAAATGGTATCATTGTCCACAAACTAATATCATGGAATATTGTCTTTAATGTTTATATCACTCATTCATAGACTACATCGTATTTCAGTTGGTTTAACTACATTTTAAAGATATTTCAGTATATACGGGGACCCCCAGTTCACCTTACCAGTTCTGGACTGTAAAACTTACCATTCCACAAGGAGCCAGCAACTTCTTCATATATGGTGGAAATTTTATGTCAATTTTTTATAGAAACTTCCTTGTACATCCATTCAGTCCAACCTGTTATCAAGAATGAGGGAAGAAATACAGACTGTGACACACAGTGGATGTATTCAGAGATGTATTTGATCACTTATGTCAGTAAATATATATCTGTTAAAAGATGGCCATTGTCCTAAAGTGGCTGCATGTCATGGATGGATAGTAACTCACTGATGACAGTATATTAGACTACAAGAAACAACCAAGTATAAGAAATAAGAAAAAGAACATGAAATAAAATAATCATTACTAACAAGTGCAACCTGTGAACCAGTAAAAAAAGATTTCAATAAATTTATTCAATTTCACCACAAATGAATAAGAAACTATTTTGAAGAATTGTAAGAGCTTATCAAACAAGAGGGCCAAGATGGCCCTATATCGCTCACATGACAATCACTGTTCACTCATTAAAACATTGTTTTGAACCGGTGACCTAGTTTTTGACCCCAGACGACCTATGTTCGAATTTGTCTTACATATCATTAAGACAAACAGTCTGACTAGGTTTGGTGAAGATACGATCAAAATTTGACATCTACAGTGTTAATAAGGTTTTCCTAAGATTTGACCTTGTGACCTGGTTTTTGACCCTAGGTGACCCATATTTGAACTTGTCCTTAATATCATTAAGGCAAACAATCTGACAAGGTTTGGCCAAGATCCAATCAAAACCATGACATTTAGAGCTTTTACAAGATTTTTACCTAATATTTGACCTTGTGACCAAGTTTATGAACCCAGCTGACCCATGTTCATCCCTGACCCACATATCATTGAGGCAAACATTTTGACAAGGTTTGGTGAAGATCCAATCAAAACTGTGACATCTACAGTGTTAACAATGTTTTCCTAAGATTTGACCTGGTGACCTAGTTATTGACCCCAGATGACCCATATTTATACTTGACTGTTATATCATTAAAACAAACGATTTGACAAAGTTTGGTGAAGATCCAATAATAACTGTGAAATCTACAGTGTTAACATGGTTTTTCATAAGATTTGACCTAGCGACCTAGTTTTTGACCCAAGATGACCCATGTTCGAACTCGTCCAAGATATTATGAGACAAACATTCTGACAAGGTTTCATGATCATCCAATCAAAACAGTGACTTCTAGAGTGTTCACAAGGTTTTTCAGCAATTTGCCCTAGTGACCTAATTTTACTACAGAAATTACCCATTTTCAAACTCGACCTACATATTATTAAAATAAACATTCTGACAAAGTTTCATGAAGATAAATTCAAAACAGTGATTTCTAAAGTGTTCACAAGGTTTTCCCTTATTTGGCCCTGGTGACCTAGTTTTTGACCCCAAATGGCCCAATATCGAACTCGTCCGAGATTTTGTTGATATTAACGTTCTGACCCAGTTTTGCTAAAATTGAGCCAAAAATGTGGCCCCTAGTGTGGTCACAACAAAAAGTTTGACGACGCACGACGCCGGACGCCGGACGGAGAGTGATCCTAATAGCTCACTTTGTCACTTTGTGACATGTGAGCTAAAAATTGACTTTATGATGAAGATTAGTCAGGAAATAATACTAATTTTACATCACTGAATCTTGTATGAATTAAGTTTATTTACAAGAATAATACAGACTACTAACCTCTTACAAATTAATTTTTCATACAAGAATACATTTTTACGCAATTAATTTTAATTAATTAATAAATTTAGATAAATTAAGTAACAACTGGTCTGTATATAATATAATAAAACTATCAATTTAAAAAAAGTAATTAATTCTTTAGCCCAGATGCACCTTGCTGTAAATAGATTTATTCCACAGTGAAAACAGTTGACAAATACACTCAGGGTTTAGACACAGGAAAAACTAATTGTATAAGTTTTAGTGCAAATATTTCTTAAACACACTTTGTTTATTCGCTAAACAAGAGACACAAATGTTGTAATTAATTTTTCTGTCAGATGCTCACACACCATGTTGTATTTCAACAATTCTTCTTATACTTCAAGTGTTTTTATAATTTGTTTAACAATACTATTACATTAGCAGTTAAACATTAGGTGAGATTTCAGCAGGTAGATGTTGACACCAATGTAACAGACTGTTGTTTAGTTTATAAACAAAGAATACAATTGATAGAAGTTTTATACTTCAGACCTCAAACATGTCAATTTACCGGTACTTATTTTACATAACCAACAGTCTACACTAAAAAAGTTTTTTTGACAGAATATCTTCAGGTAATTTTTTATACCATAGATTATAAGATAATTAAAGTTAGTAATAAAATTGTATTGATTTACGTCAAAGAGTTTGTAAACAGACCACCAGTGTAAGCCAAACTTTGTACAAGTTGTGAGTTCCAAGGAAAATTCAGAGTTCTTGTGGATTGATTTATATCTCAGTGAACTGTTGCGTGTTTCCTATATCCTCAGATTAATTATAATGTACTCTTGTAACTGCTAAAATAGTATTTTATATACAAGATTATTACTAGTAGTAGAAATAGGTTGAGAGTGACAAGGAGATTCAAGCTCTGAGATTAATTTCAAGTTTAATAACATCGGACCTAAGGTAACAGCATTATTAAGTCTAAAGAGTTAAGAACTCTATTGAACCAGGACTTCATTTCTAGCCAAAAAAACTGAATTTTGTTTACTTCAATAATTGGTTTAGATTTCTTATAAATGTAGACAATGTCAATCCTTAAATAGCATTTATACGTCAACTAACCCTAGTACAAAATGATTAAAACTCTCAATGGTTCACCATTCAAAATAGAAGTCTACCATATAATTATTTCACAAGCCATATAAATAATCATTGTCAACAGATGTTTTTCTGTTTTCTGACTATTTTGTTTTTAATACTACCAAGACTTGTAGCATCCCGGATGTCTTCACTATCATCACTGATATCTTCAAGGCTGTTCCCATGAACAGCTTCACACAAACACACAAATCTTTTCACTTCTCACTTCATTAACAGTGCATATAAATAATAACAGCTAACACAAAACAAGACCACACTGTCTTGTTAACTGAAAAACTAACCCCAACTGACAAAGCTATCAGAATCATTTTTCTGTGAAATATAAGTGGTCATTATTTAAGCTTTTCTGTACAGTGTGAAAATAGAATAAATTACAGTTACTTTGAAAAATAAGAAAAGAATCAACAAAGCAATCAATGTCATAAAATATGGCCGAGTGATTCTAAATTGTGGGCAACACATTCAGACGGATGGATTCCTTCACATCTTAAAGATTCCTTTTCATAAACTTGTGCCTTAGTTTATGAAAGGGGCTTGGGGTCATCAAATCATATGACCTTACACAGAACAATCCAGCCCCAGTATTTGGTGGACACTGCATTGTGGGTAAAAACTGACAGTCAACTGTCACCAGCAGAGGACGTCTGTATACGGCCAATTACCACCAGGGGGCAGTCATTGTTGGGAATATGAACAAATTGAAAATTTTGGATGAGTTACATTGAATTCGTAAAGACTAGACATGCTGCTACAGTGTTCATTATTGAGATAATTACAGTACAGAAATCTTGAGAAAAGAAAAGATTTGATTTTTACAGTCTCATAAACAACCAATTAACACTTCAGTTGTAGGAATACGAAAATATATGGAGTACCTGAAGCAAAAAAACTAAATTTAGATTACTAATTTATTTTCTTAATGAAATATGTATTCATGCTAAAATGGTATTGAAAGATTTAACTATCGCACTGAGAAGTCAAAAAGGTAATTATTAAAAGTTTTAATTTTTCTTCAATGTCTATCAATACAAGCATTTCACAGACAGGTTGACAGGTATGTATCAGCAGAAGCAGAAAAATACATCAAACTTGTAAATACAAACTGTACATAAACCATAAGTACCATGGTAGTAAACATGTCCATATAGCTCAAAATAGCCAACAAGTCTATTAACATTTTTTTCAGTACCAGTATTTATAGACAGTTCAAACTGTTTAAAGACTGAAGAAAATACCGATGTAAAGCATGAAGAGATTTACAACTACATTGTAATCAGGATGCCCTACAAATGTATGAATGAAACTAATGACCCAAAATAATCATAGAAAATTGAGTAATACACATAATATGACAACATAAAAAGTAGCACATTAAGTTGATAATGTTGAGAGGTTGATGATGAAGTTCATTTTCCCATGAACTTTACTGAAATCCTTTTTTCTACTGCATTAGATACAATCTCATCCTGTTAATATACTTAGTGTCCTCTCAAATATAACATGACAGACACAGATGCAAAATTTGCAATGTGATCGCACAACTGACTTAACATTCTGCCGTCAGCAACATCGTGAAATCTTGTAATCTGTTACTGTTCAAATGTTGTTGTTGTTGTAATGCACGCAAATCCCCGTGCCACATGTGGTGTTGAAGTGGACAATATCTCAGTATCAAATTATTCTAATTAGCAAACTAAACATCTCAGACACATCACATGGAAACTGAAGAACTTGCATTTACTTAAGAACCCAATCAGAATAAATCAAGCAAAAGAGCAGAAATAGGAATTAGTGTGATGACATTTTCTGAGTGACAACTAATGATCTGACTCATTCTACCAGAAATCTAGTAATGCATTAAGTACAATATGTACTTAGACAACAGACTGCCTCCTTGTGAATTATTCATCGATATAATTTCTGAACAAACAATTTTTTTGACAATTCATTAATGAGTTTCAAAAGTGACATTGTCATAAAAAATATTATTCCATGAATATCTTAAACAAATATAGTTCATAGTTTCTATTTACTTTGAACATTATTTTTTTTCACTGTACATCATACAGCACTAACAATGTCATCATTTAAACATCAGATTTGCAAAAGCATAAAAGAGAGGCAATATCCACACTAATGTTTCACAATAAGAATTTATCAATACAAATAAATTGAAACAATGATGAAATCAATTGCATGAAATGAAAACAAAATTAATGTTATATAAACTTATTTCGACATTTGATACAAGACAATCAATTTTTTCATGTTTTTTTGTAGTATTATCAATATCAACAAACTAATATTCATTAAAATTATATATGTAATCAATCAAAATTGTCAATGTAATACAGTAGTTTTGTGGTTAAGTGAATTTAGAAATATTCATAAATTAATCATACACTCAAAAAATTGTTGTAAGTAAAATGTTATAAGATAGAGCCAAAGAACCAGTCTACTAAATCAAGCATCTGAATCAGATTCAACTGTAAAGCTAATCTCCTAGCAGACTTGTCATTTGTTTTCTCTCAAATACATCTCTGCAACAAGCTCATGACAAGAATCTTGTCAAAACGGGAAACAATATATTATATCGTCGACTACCATCTGTTCGCGGATATCATAGATTCGCGGCCATTCTTGTTTACATGCTTGCTGTGACGTTTACCGCAACGCACGCGCGAACGTGGGAAATTTTTGTCACATGCTCGTTTTGTCGAGAAATAGTTCTTGCATTCACCAAAAATAGATTTAAACGGCTAAATACTTATATTTTAATATTTGTATGAAATTTTGTCATTTTTCACAATTCCCAAAATTTGTAACTAAGAAATTACTCGTTTTGACCCAAAATAACGTTCATGTTGAAATTTTCTTTTACGTCTACTTTGTTTACATTCCAATAGATAGCTACGCAAACTGCATGTCCCAAATCATTAGGCAACGTTTATTTTTTCGTAGGGTTTACATCCCACTGTTGTTAGCTGCTGATTTTAATATTCTTTTTATGGTTAAGACTATTTCAAAGCCATATAATTATCAATACGGGCTATATTCACCATCTGACATGATGAATACATACATAAACGTGTACTTTTCCGAAAGATAATAAATTGTCAGTGCTCACTAGACCTATAAACTGTATATTGGTTCCTAAAATACTCTTAGGAATACAGTTCTGGGTAAAGCTGACCCTGGAAGTTTCATAATGGGTTCAGCACAATTGTTCATGAACTTGAAGATTTATCATGCACGATAAAATAATGCAAGACATTTTCATACTTTGAACATTTTTTTTAACAGAAACCTAACAATTAACAATAATGTGGCCTAATTCGACTGCCAGCGCTTTGCATCATGGGATAAAATGGCATCCGCGAATCTATGAGAGTAGAAACAAAATGGCGGCCTCCATACAGTATAATAATAAAGGGGCCTAATGTAGTATTTCAAGGAAGTGATTAAAACTATGCGTTGTCAATATTTGAAGGAAATAGATTTGTTTTGCCAGGTAATTAAAAAATTTGGTTCAAATATCAGATTTTATGAGGTAACAGTTCGATAATTTCTTATATCCGCGAATCATCAATATACGAGGATATGCACAATAGATTTATCTTTTATGAACAAAAGCATTAAAATAAAGCATAACTGGTTTTTAAAGTATCATAAATTGGTTGGAAATAAACTAATTTGATTCATGTCAAAAGAACTATTTTCTTGTCCGTTTACACAGAACGCATCCCTTCGCTGATCAGCTGATGTAAACAAAATGAACAAAAACCAATCTTGTTGAGATTTTCTTCCGTTTAAACAAATTGGCCTAATTCTGGTGATGCAGCAAACTCTGCTATTTTGACAGGTGTTTGTGTCGCCAGTTTGACCCTTCGAATCATGTGAATAAAATCATGTGAGTCGGGATTACTGTCCGAGCCTATCACAGAAATGAATGTAATGAACCTGCATGTAAGAGAGTGTGGTAAAGCTGGTCCCTAAACAGTGTTATGTTGTATATTATATAAAGGATTCAGTGAAACTTGTCCAAATAATTCAGAAAACAATTCAATGTAAAAATCATAATTTCATAATGTCCTCTTCATTTAACATTTTATTTAAATTCAAACTGAATAAAATATGATTAATTCGTCAAGTTTGCCTTTTAGTAACAAAATGCAGCCAAAATTTTGGGGCAATCATTTTCCAAACATGACACAGTATAATACACACAGGTATCATATTATTATATTATATCATAGTTTAATTGAAAATTAGAAACATGATATTTGCATCAGTTATACATTCAGTAACAAGACAAGTGTCAATATAAGGCTCCAAGCGTACACAAGAATATTAATTTCAACTAAAATAATAATTTTCACACATTGTAATGAGCCTCAAGGTTGTACAAAAGGTCATGATGACATGATAATTATTGTCATGTGTATAAAAGTTTGTAACTTTGTGATATTATCAGTATTCTATATCTGCATATATAGGACAATATTATAATATAATAATAGTTATGTCAATCTAGTTAGATAATACAGATATATTTATTTATACAATGTAATTAAAATAGTGTGAGCTACATGTACAGACAGTGATTTAAACATCTTAATTAGTACACAGGTAGTTTTGTATTGTGACTTACAGGTATAAATAAAGAAATAATACAAATGTAAACTGATAAAATTTGTAGAAAATATAAAACAAAAATGCAAATTGATCTGCATAATATATATCTAATAAAATCTAGATGTTTAGTGGTCCTAGTATGCCTGCAAATTTGTTAATAGTTATTAATCCTTTGATTTTTATCAGTTGATTACAAAGAACAAATACCTAATTTACCCTTGTGTATAACCTAAGGGAGTGGTACATGTTCATACTTCTAAATACAGTACATC